>JAVTVY010000768.1:0-32146 GCA_036873755.1 Hanleya hanleyi
CCTTATCATTATTGTTGGGGGGGGGGGGGGCATAAGCTCCAGGTATGCAAACTGGTTCAAAATTGAAACATGCAACCAAGGGTTCGCGATGGGCATAGACAACAGTGCAAAAGCTAAGCCATCAATAAATAATAATAAAAAAAAAATTAAAAATCATGAAATCATCATAACCATCTGAAAATCTAATCATTTCATCAGTCAACATTCAGGAAGCTCTCACCAAAGTTTAGTCAGGCCCGACTTGATAGATCTGCAGATATTCAGCGGACAAGAACATGTTGATGGGCATAGGTATTAAACAGTGCAAAAGCTGAGCCATCAATAAATAATAAAAAAAAATAAGTAAAAATCATGAAATCATCATAGCCATCTGAAAATCTAATCATTTCATCAGTCAACATTCAGGAAGCTCTCACCAAAGTTTGGTCGGGCCCGACTTCATAGATCTGCAGATATTCAGCGGACAAGAACATGTTGACGGACGGACGCTAGGACGGACGTACGTACATGGCAACGACAAGACCCCACAGCCCTATGGGCTGAGGGGTAAAAACTAGTTTGAGGCTCAGTCCAAGTGAGCTGTAATATTGGTCCAAAATTACATGTACACTGAGTTAATCTGTCATTTTCTGCACAAACTGTTTGGAACATGGGACAACTGCATGTGTCACATATAGCCTATATCCCGACAAAAAAGTCATAATATTACACATGTGCTTTTTCAATACCAGTTTCTAATTGCAGTGCAAACATGAATCCACAAAGTGTTCACTTCCTCTGAGTAATCAGTTATTGGCCAAGTACTCTTGACACCAGTGGCAATTTTACATCACAGTAAATGGGAGACAACTCTTCTTGGCTAAAGTACTACAAAACTGCACTGCTGGAGTTTCAAGAGCATGTCAAGGAGTTGTTAATAATTAGCCAATTGTTTGTATCCTATGAAGTATGAACATATGTACTGGAATTCTGAAGCTAAAAGGAGTATGTCTGAAATGGAATTTGATAAAAGGACTTTCTTTTTCATGGTTTATCAAATTTTTATTCATGGGTCTTCATAGACACATGTAAATGGAAATTAATGAACCATGCAGTCGCTGTACTTGTATTGATTGTGTAGATGTGATCAGAATTGCCCATTCAGTGAGGCAGAATGAGTAGTAAAATGTGTGACAACTACATGTATAAATACTTCTTGATAAACTTCGTATCTGTCATGAAAGTTTTAAGACTGTGCCAAACCTTTGCATCTGGAGCCATTCAACCAATGAGTGTCTCCCCTCTGACTGACTTACATGTGCCACTAATAGGACAAGTGCAATGCTAATTTATCCAAACAAAATACAAATATCATACGACAGAAATTGTAACATGCGCATCATGATTTACAACAAAATGTAATATGGTGGTGACTTCAACTACATGACAGTGCAGGTCTACAACAAGCATTTTAGGCAATGTGTTGAGGATGGCATTCCACACCATGTGGCATGTGTGGCATCCTCAACATTGTGTACCAAGTTTATTTATTACATGTACCTATGAAGAAGAAACAGAAAAAAGTGTGATGTTTTTTAATCACCCCAACACATAAACCTAATCCTAAATGCTTACATGATATCATACACTCAACTGAAGATGTCACCAGGCTGATGGATCTAAGGCCTAATTCTGATGCACCATACAATGTACATGTAAGCCTTCCATAATAAATGGCCTCTGTATTAGTTTTTATTTCTTTGTGATCACTCTCAGTCTTCATCACTCCCCTAAATTATCCTCAAGGAGAGCTTTTGATCACTCTCCTCAACATGCAATGAACAGTGATATTGGAAGGAGTGATTACTCTTGCATCGATCACTCACAAAACAGAATCCAGGAGTTCTACAAACGCGAGAGATGGGGGTGGAGGGCAGAGGCATGTATAATGTTGCTCTCTGGTGTATCATGACAGCATTTTGTTGATATATACATGTCAGGGGCAGATATAGCTTTTTAATTTGGGAGCCTTTTGAGTCTTTGGGTGCCTTTTGGGCCGGGGGTGTGGGGCCAGGCTAGGGCCCCAGCCGCTAGACATTCTCAGACGCTCTAAAACGCATCAGACGCACTTCCAGACAATAAATTTCCTTATAGATTATATCAATTTGTATAGAATAATTGCCAAAATGTTATATTACATCCCTTTTCATGAGAAAATTGAGTCTTTTTTTTGCAGATTTAGACTTTTGAGAAGATATTCTATGAATTCCGTGAGATTTCTAAACTCTTTCGTGAGACCGGGAGGTTAGTCCATATTTCTTGATATTCACGGAAATTCTGTGAGACTTGGCAACTGAAAACCTGGCGATCTCTGCATTGCCATTGGTGACATAGACCAAGGGGAGACAACTCCCAAAGAACATGACTAGGAACATGAATTTATCAGGATCGGTCCGTGGATGTTTCTGAATAAAACGGCCTATTAGTATTACCCTGCCCATTGTCTTCACAAGCTCAGCAGTTCTCTTCTGACTGTGGGAATAGCTGGCGCTTTTCGGATTATGAGAACTCCCCGGGCCCGGTTGTCGGTGCCGACCACGAAGCATTTTCGTCTGCTTTCTTCACAGGAAGTAGTTCTAAGTCTGCTCGAATGAACCTCGCCACCAGGGGTCACTGCACAATCACCTTGTTCCACGCGGCCCGCAAGACGATAACTTCCGGCTGGCGTTCAGCGTAGTTAGAGTTATCATTTCCCTATCAAGTGAATGAATCGGGTTGGTGAAAGTAACATGGCGGCTTGCATTGGCAATTTACGTCTTGATTTCGCTGCTTCATTTTTGAAGTGACAAACGCAAGCGTGAGTAAACCATCTCAAAATTAAATACAAAACGTAAATTTGCTGCATAATAAACTAAAATACCTGGATTTTTTTGTCGTAATTTGGGCGTTTTTAGACCTCGTTTATTTTGGGCGCCGTTTAAAGGTATACAATAAGGCCTGTATCTGCCCCTGCATGTATAAATTTTTTTACATGTACATGTACTTCTGGATGAATGTAAAAAACAAGTTGCTAGATGCAGAACTGAATCTCAGACTGTAACATATTGGATGGCAATTTTTCAAAATCTGGATGCCAAATGGTGGGGGGGGTTCAGGCCTCGTTTTCTATATTTAACAACTTTATTAGACATACATGTACATGAACATGTATAAAGATGTCAGTTCTGGAACAATTTCAATTCAATGCATTCTCGTGCATTCTGGTAGTATATTTCGACGTTCAGTGAACAAACTTTCTTTCCCACTCATGTGTTAGATGTAAACTTTTGCTTGGATAGTATATTTTGACATTTAGAAAACAATCTTTCTTTAACACATGTGTTAGAAGTAAACTTTTGGTTGGGTTTGAACTTTGTCAGATCCATCCCCCCCCCCCCTACTTTCACACCCAGTATACGGGCCATCAGGACTGAGGAGTATGGTGACCTAAAAGATAAGTAAGTCTGATACCTGGTAAGTATAGTAGGCCAGCCAAGAGATGAAAAAACACTTTTGATGGCATCGCGTGTTAAAAGCAATCATCCACGCTTAATCAACTCTACATGTTGTGGGGATTGAGATGTGACCGGATGACATTCTCGCTTTTGACCTTAATTTAAAGGTCATTTTTAGGCCAAATAGGTCACGTGGGTTCAAATCAGGATATATTATCAAACTTTTCGTGAAAGCTTAGTAATTAAAGATTGAAGCTGGCTCAATCTTTAACACTTGATATTTTGTTCAAGTGGGCTCATTTTGAAAATATTTGCATAATCACTGGTACAAATGATCATGGGAAAATTCAATATGGCGCCCAGTAAATGTCATCCAAAACTTACTCTGAAGTAGTCAAAGTTGCCCATACATGTAACTACTAATTGTAACTGTTTAACAAGGCGATTACTAACTGTTAAACAAGGCGAGCTTTCAACTTTATATCTGAACACACTTGGGCCATTGTGGATCCTTATCCATCAGATTGGAATTGTGAGAAATTCAAAGTGGCAGCCATATGTAATATATGTAGTTTCGGTATCATTTGCTATGCGTATGCACATCTGACAGCAAGGCATTATACGACATCTTTATGGCCACTGAAGTGACACTCCCGAAGTGAACGCCGGCTTCATCTGAGCATGTACCTGCTAACAGGGTCGGAAATCTGGAAAGTACATATCAAGGCATTTGTGTGTAGAATGTGGTATAATGCTTTTTATTTTACAAAATTTGGACCTGCTGATTCTGCAAATGGCGTATGCCAAGCTGTATTTGTGAATTTGACCCCCAAAATGTCAAAAATATAATGGCCGCCTATTTCATCAGACATCTACTTAATTCGTGATATTGTTGGGATAGAATGGCTGAGACATTTTCTGGGAATTAAAGCTTCAAGAAATCTAATAGTCGTGTATTTTCGAGTCGTTGGGGTGAATTGGATATATCCAGTTCATCTTCCAATATGGCTGTCATATACATCCACTAAATATTGTATTTACTGACCCACCAGGAAATATGAGAGTGATTCATACTGCAACATTATTAGCACAGGTGGCAGCACATATAGTTCATTGGACCACACATAAAACATAAAATAATAAGGTAGGACAGACTCTAGCTGCTGACATTAAACCTACCAGGCCAGGTGGGAGAGGACACAGCTTCTGGTGTGACCCTTCCTCCATTAGGAACTTATCCCTTATTTGAATTGCAGTGAACTTCACATAATCCTAGGTGTAACGGTTCACACATGGATTTGAAATGGTGGCCATGAGATCTCCTCAGAAATTTGGTTAATCGTTGATTTAGTCCAATATGAAACATTTTTCTTATCTCAAACAACATGCAATTGATTGATCGTAAACATGTACTAATTCGCATACCGGCAACAGCTTTTATGCAGACTTGTTGAAACATATAAGGCCTCTTGCCCCAAAATTTTACCCCTCCCTTCATCTATCACTCACGACACCTGATTTCAGACTGCTACTTGGGCAAACCTTAAAGCGCTTTTGCAATCTTCTATAATATTCACACATTCGTCATCAGATTTCCTAGAACTGGTACATGGCAGAAAAAATTAGTCATAGTACGGTGGCATCAGGTCTAATAGGTCTGGCGTCGCTTACATCTCACATGCACGATTTCAAGTTAACAGAACTATGGTATCATCCCTCCTCTTCGATCCATGAATCGAATAGCGCTTGAGTCGGTAATAGGGGATGTGTGGTCGCGCCATTCTGGGCATCCATCCAAAAATGAAGCATGACTCATGATTGCACACCAGGACAATTCCGTTTCGAAATTTTAATGTTGGTTGGCGTGGACACCTCATGAACAATTAAACAAATGAGTTATTCTCCGTTATAGTAAATTCTTCTGATTCAACGAGAGCTTGTAAGAGTCGCCAAGCATTTGGTGGTACCAGAGGCCACATCGAGGATTGTTTGTTGGCGGTTACCAGACTGACAATTCAATCTGTCTTCAGCTATCAGCTGGTAAATCCGTCGCAAAAGAGTGACTATATGCATCTCTTCATGGCAAACTTCGCTGTATAATGTTGAATTCTATGACCCTGGCTGAAAATTTTGTTTCCTTCAATGATGAAATCATCCAGCAACTACCATATGTAATTGTCTGATCATCAAATTCTGTTTAACTCTTCTGACAAAATTAAACTAAGGCCTCCTTGATAAGGAGTAATTATCCTGACCATCTGACTGCAAAGAGGGATACCTAGTCAAGGATAATATTCCTGACCATCTGACTACAAACAGCTAGGGACACCTGGTAAAAGGTAATTATCCTGACCATTGACTACGAACACCGGTACCCATCTCCCTCCATTTTTATGGAATTCCAAAAAGAATATCTAAACCACTTTATCGTGCATCTGACTGTACAAGAGCAACACCATATATGTTAACAACTGTTTCTGTGTGTAGCTTACGGTCCTGTACAACAATCATGATCGCCATCAGATATTTCCTTTGTTAATGGACAATTTTGTCAGTTGAGCTATAAAACTGATAAGTTTGAAGTTTCGATCATGCGGATGGGGGATTAGAACCAGATCAATGGTGTACTACACTTACACATAGGGGATCAGAGGTGGAGGTTATATTGAATTTTCACATAATGCTTTGTATCCGTGAATACGCAAATCACCTAATCAAATATTACCAACCATAATGTGGTAAGTGTTCTTCCTATACGAAGATATTGGAAAAAATAGTCGACTTATCCGTATTTGACATCTCTTGACCTTCATTACCTAAAAAATGACCTTCAAGGTAAAAAATGAGAATGTCATCTGATCACATCTCAATCCCCACACCATGTAGAGTTGATTAAGCTTTTAACAAACGATGCCGCCATCTTTTTGGTTTGGCTCACTAATTTGGGGTCATTGCTCCCCCTAAATGTTTTTCTTGTCCCTTGAGCTAGGGAGCTGAATCTTACCACACTATACCATTGGATCAAGCTCTATGAGAAAATGTTTAAAAAATCCAAGATGGCCAAGTGATGACGTCACAGATTTTTCAATTTTTTTATTTATGTGTTTTCTTCGCAAAAACTGCATGATAACTTAGTAAATAATCATCTGATGTAAAATGAAATAGTTTTTGTCCCCTTTTCCTCGCAGAAAAGTAGGAATTTGAACCAAAAATGACGAAAAGAACATTTTTTCTGATACGCCACATGGCCGCCATTTTGAATTTACCAATGATTTTCTGCTCGAAGCTATGCAAATAGGTTCAACATGACCCCAATATGATAAACTACAAAGCCATGGAGTGTCAGCTCCCAATTTTTTGCCGATCCGAAGATAGGGCAGACAGTTTGGGAAGGGGGCCACAATGCTCCCCCCCCCCCTCCAAGGTCTGGTAGTGTTGAAATGTCCCATAATCCATTGCATCTGTGAATATGCAAATCACCAGTAAGTAAGACCAGAAGAAAAATGAAGCAAGTTAAAAAAATCAGTCACAATCACTCTTCCTTTACGAAGATATTGCAAAAAAATAGATGCTTTATCCTTATTTGACCTCTAATGGCCTTTATGACCTCAAAAATGACCTTAACGGTCAAAAGTGAGAATGTCATCCGGTCACATCGTAATCTGCACACCATGTAGAGTTGATTAAGCCTGGATGACAGCTTTTAACACGCGATGCCATCAAAAAGTTTTCTAGCCATCTTTGGGTTGGGTGGCTGGTCTACTAGTAACACATGGTGTACATCTGCATACCCTTAGACATATGTAATCAAGCAGACATTAATATTGATCATCTCCCTGGCCACCCAACCTCCCCAGCTTCTCCCTAACATCCCCTTGACTACATGTCCAGAGCACCCAGACAGTCGCATCCAATGAAATTCTGACCTCCCAGACACAGTACAGATCAGGCCATTAGACCAAACTCCAAATACATGTACAGCTTGCCTTCCAGTTTACATGTATTCCCATATCAGTTTCACCCCAACTATTTTAAGTGCCTGTCAAAAAGAACTACAGTTACATATAAGCTTACATATATATTTAAGTACATGTACATGTACATGCCTCACCATACTGAAACATCTGAACAAATGTATATTAACATTTTCATTCTCATTTATCTAATATGTTCATATACATCGTTAAATACCAATTTGATCATGCATACAATTTCATGGAAGGTTCTCAACTAAATTTCACATCAAACCCCCCACACCCACCCCCCTCTCGGAACTATATACGTGACACTTGTAAGCTAACATCATGGAGTCTAATGTCTACATGTATGATAGCCTTCATGCTAACATCAAATTAAAATTTCCTCCCTTGAAGTGAAACTTTGAATTTTTGAAACATTTCCCACAGAACCTTCATAGATTGAAGAGGGTATTTTTGGGGGTTAAATATAAAAAACATTTTTGACATCACCAGTTGCATGGCTCATTTCAATTCGCCAACGTCGTGATATGACTGAAATATCATATTCACTCACTCACTCATTTCAATTTGTTTCATATGGTATCACCAACCATGTACATTTAGCTTCATGCCCTAGCAACCTAGAAACCAGTATGTCTCCGCATTAGCCAGGGTATAGTCATATTTGCTGATAAGCAGTTTAAGGAACTTGTACATGTATGCTTTCACCAGCAGAATCAGTGAATGCAGCATATATATAATAATAAATGCTTTATTTAACGAGGGTTACACAATCAGTCAGAGACTGTTCTCCCTTGAGGCCCTCATAACAAAAGAAAGATGTTCAAATATATCGTATCTATAAAGCACAATTGATGATGATAATATATATGTAACATACAAATAATCAATCTCTGTTATTATTTACAAAATTATTTACAAGTTTCTTGAATGAATTCATAACTGAATTATGACAGATTTTAAGGTTTTTGTTCGGTTCAATAGAGACTATTACTAGAAAGGAGCATCATAATTTGTTCTTGCAATATAGATGAAAAAAACTTGGTGAAGATCAACTCATAGTAATTAAACTTGTCTACAGTGTGAGACTACAATTAGTTGAACTTGATTACCCAAGAGCATGGTGTATACTGGAATAGATGCAGAAAATCAGTTCAAAACATCATAAATATGACAATAATTCATATGCACTTCTCCAAACCATAATAAATATGTGTACATTTAACTAAGTTTCAGCAGTATCCAGTGAAATCAA
This sequence comes from Hanleya hanleyi, assembly GCA_036873755.1. Taxonomy (NCBI): domain Eukaryota; kingdom Metazoa; phylum Mollusca; class Polyplacophora; order Lepidopleurida; family Hanleyidae; genus Hanleya; species Hanleya hanleyi. Next base: position 8,709 of record JAVTVY010000768.1, read on the forward strand.
CAAGTCCAACTCTCAGTAGTTTTGACAAAAATCAATAGTTCATCTAATAAATATGATATGCACATCTCCAAACTCAATTAAACAGATGTACAACGTTTCAGAAGCATCCAGTGAAAACTGTGGGACTAGTTGATTACACAACAACATGATCTATATCTGGAATAGATGCAGAAAATCAGCAAAGCCCAAAATTACACTAGAACTTGTGGACTTCGAAATCGCCATCCCTTTCTTGTCTTTGTTATGAAAGGTAATAGGTTCTTGGTTGACTAAAGCTGTCTAAATCAGTACAAATTCGGCTATTGGCAAAAATGAACCTCAGGAGTCCTGTAGTTATACATGTACTTTATCTTTTGGACATACCAAAATCAGGGCTTCGTTTTTAGCGCGAGTGATAGCTCACCTGCACGCAAACACTCGCGTAAATTCAAATCACGAGAGTGATTTTTAGCTCACGTTAAATGTCACATTTTATACTTTATTATATTACAATCACTCGCGTGACATTTAAATACCCTCTCCTAAATATTTTGACATGAGCTATTTTTAGCTCTCGCACTAATTCTAAACACGAAGCCCTGAAAATACAACCAAACGGAAAATCTGAGCCAAAATAATTTGTGTATTCAGAACATGGAATGCAATAATGATGTGCAAAGAAGGCAATGAGGAGACGATTGATTTATTTACCAAAATAAAGTGAACATTGACAGTCATTGTGCATAGGTTTTATGGTGGCAGACTTTTAGTCAACACTTCAAAAACTTTGATTTCACCGTGAACACAGCGAAACATGTTGGATGAACATATATTATTGTTCGAGAGTTGTGATCCAGCTAAAACCACAGATCAGTGCGCCAGAAGAATATTATTAACTTGAATTAAATTGAATATTAAAGCCCGATAAGTCTTTGCTTTCAATAAAACTTCGCGATTTGACTGTACTGGTTTAAAACACAATGTTAAGCATTGGCATTGACATGTACATATTCATATATATAAATATGGGAGTTTACGAACTGTCAGGCGTGGCTTGGAACTTGCATCGACTGCTGGACCGAAAATGGCGCTTTGGAAAAAATCTTCGGGGATGCCATTAAGAAAACACAGGGTGTCAATGACCTGGTTCCCGACTACTGCTATACAAAATGGTCACCATTCGGTTCTGAGATCAGGAGTTCAAGATATTTGCATATGACCATTGTAAATCTTTCGGTATCGTTCAGTTTATTTCGCGACGATCCGAGTACTTTGCCAGAATTTTTTGGAAATATACAATAATTGCACACCAAATTTAGTTATTGCGTCTACGTAGAATAGCGGCAAAATTTCCCGACACTAACCTCGGCTAAGAACCAGCCAATTTTTTTTTTTTTATTTAATTTTTTTTTTTTAAATATTTTTTTATTCTGTATTCCTATTTCACTACTCAACACTCTCAAGGCAATGTACATGTATGTAAAATGACTGAAATTATATCGCAGATGGGGTTTTTTTTTTACAAATATTTTCAGTTATGAGTTTATACTTGGAGATTTTGGATTTTCTGTAAAACATCAATATTTTGCTTCAAGTATACATGTATATACTTCAACCCATTGTTACTTCCCGATGGTCTCATTTGTCAGCCTTGTATGGATTAATGCATGCGGGAGCAATAAGCAATATATTTGCATGTTGCTTGATTGAAACCCTGCTAAATATATATATATTTTCAGAAAGCGCAGACTCGATTTAATCTGTCCTTCAAAATATCTGCTCGCGTGTGTCTAAAATAAAACAAGAAAATAAAATAAACAACCACAAAACTTGATTTCCGCAACATTTACCATGCGTCTATGTCCCAAGAGAATGATAGTTCATCACGATTTGCCCATTTCAACCGGACGATCGCGCTAAAATACCAGTGCATTGTTCCTATGGGTGTTAATCTGAAATATAAATCCGGGAAACCCTTTATTTCCATGGTAAACACAACAGTCGACTCGCCAAACATTTTACGCAGCCATTTTTCTTCAGCCAAATTCACCCGGTAACAAACAACAGACAGACTAGCCAAGCCAGCCAATCACTGCCGTTGTCTTACGGCGTTTTCAACAATTACATCATTTTCAGCTAATCAGCTTCGCGACGTAAAGCCAATGTTGACAGCCTTGTTCCCACAGCAACTCTGCGCAGTCGGAAGCTAATTTCGTCAAAGTTGCGCAACACAAAATTTGACCACAAATTCACCTGGCTTCCGGTTCGTTTATTTCGTTAAAATCTACACATTGTCTTCAATTTTTGCCTTCAAAAACTAGGAGTATCATCTACAGTATATAACCAAGCTCACTGGGCACATCTTGGTTCTCTCAAATAATGATCCACTGTCTCTGGCATCCCCATAGCCTGGTCTGATTCCAATATCGCCATACTCCGTTCCGGAGATGGCGATAATAAATATGACAACAATTTATATTTCAAATTTTCATCTCATCAAGAAGATATGCACATCCCCAAACCATATTAAAGAGTATCCTCAATGGAATTATCATGTATATCTATCCTATGATGGGCCATCAGAGCAAAAAGTTCCCATCCCCCAGTTGGCATTGGATGCCCTTTTTATCACCCCTATTAATTATCCTGCAGCTACATGTATCTTGACAAAGTCCCATGACCCTTCAACCAAAACTGTGACCGACCTGCACAGGTCATAACATGTAAAATGTTTGTTTCATTTTTTTTTTTTTTTTTGAGCATTTAATTTATTTTTTTTATGACATTTTCCCGGACCTTGGTGAAATCTCGGGGCCCTCCAACCAAAATAAAATTCTGTCCCAAATGGGTATAAGATGCTCTTTTTGGACTTTTATTTATTCTTCCAGGTTACCCTCATTAGCCTCAATAGTATCAGACAGTTTCATGGCCTTTCAATCAAAACAGTGGCTGTATCATGGACACAAACAAACAAACAAACAGAGACAGGTTGGAAAATTATAGTGAGATGAGGAAAACTGGAATTTACCAATTTGATATATATATTGTTGGGAGAATTTACATTTAATGGCAGTATATTTGCTGGAAGGACAGTCAGAAATGGTCTTGCCAGTCTCTCTTGTTTGAATAAAATTCCACACACATAATACTTCCTGATATTTCACTACCTGGTGGTTAGTGTACCAAAGTATTGTTACATGAACTTCCTGCTGTACTTATCAATATGGTGATATTGAGGAAGTTTCAATTGAGGAAGATTATACAAACTCCCTGCACCTGTATTCTGGATTTGAGGTGGTTGTGAAAAGTGACCTTTTGATTGGTCATGCCTACTACATGTATCAACAGGTCATATAATAGGTCATGATGTTCTACAGTAGTGACATTACTCAAGAATAATTCACAGAATACAGACAACTTTTTCGCATTTCAGCTGACTCCAGTATCATACATATATTGGTGCATGCCTCCGAGAGAGCAACACTAAAGGAAAATAGGGATCTCTACTGGATGGACAAACACACATCTTGCTGCATGTAACAATATGGTGACCAGAAATTCTCCCCACAAAGGCACAATATACATGTACATGTACCAGCAACTCATCTGTCTCAGTGCCAGAGTTTATAAATGGCCCAGTTGATTCACTGCCTAGGAATGCATTTAGTATATAAATATGTATATTCTCCACAGTTTAAATCATCAGTCTCTGGCTCCCTAGACATAATGATGATGGGGTGAAAATAAAAAGTGAACTGGCTTGCAGTGTAAATCTATATAATTGACATCCCTCCACATTGCATAAAATGTAGATGTATTTAATGAAGAGATAAACCCACAGAGAATGTAATTAAAGTCTGGACATGATGAAGTATGTTATACCCCATGACATTCCAATTCCTCGCTGCTTCTCATGTATTTTTGCCATATGTTTGAAGCTACAGTATGCACATGTTACCCTGCTTGGCTGAGTATATATTAAGATGATCTATTCTATGCATTTAATCACAGAGAACTCTGCCCAGATGTACATGTAGATGGGCCAAGCATCAAACACAGAAGACAGCCTACTTAATTTATCCTGCTGACTCCAGATGCGCGAAAAACAGTGTACCTTACGTAACGTAACGACTGAGAAACATTGTAGGCCTTCATTTCCCATCTCTATGGCATTTTAAATGTGTCCCAGGAAATCTATGTAAAATTAAGAAATAATATATTCATAGGTGTGCTAAATGGTTATTTTACGCACAGTTAGTGTGAGAAAGTTTATATTTTAGAGCAAGGGCGAAGACTGCGCCCTAAAATTGATAAACTTTCCCACAATAACCGTGCGTAAAATAACCATTTAGCATGCCTATGAAAACATTATTTCTATTCTATTGCACTACTCAAATTGATTATCAATAAAGATTACGATGAAAGGTTGAAAACATATTGAAAACTTTGACAACCTTTCTCCCCTTTTTTGAAAAAACTTTTCCACTGGTGTTGGACAATGCTCCCGTCTCGGTTGGCATCGTGCCAATGTCAGTGGACTAGTTTATGTGGTCTCTAAAATGGGGAGTGATTTTGTCAGCTGAGTCAGCTTTTGGGAAATTACGTGGATATATAAGCCTATTTGTGTTGTTTTGTTAATCAATTTCCCGATGGAAACAACAGTTAAACTTGAGAAGAAAGTATCATCTTGTAATTTTTTTGTTTGTTTTATTTTTGATTGTTACTTGTATGAAAGCAGACACCCCTTTCCTCATCTAACTTGTGAAATGGAATCTCCTATGAACACCTGCACTTGACACATGTACATTTCACATAACCGTGGCAAATCGTGTAATAATTGCACGGTTAGCTCGATGTTATTGACACAAGTCTTATAGAATTAAGGAATAATGTTTTCATAGGCGTGCTAAATTGTTATATTACACACGATTAGTGTGGGAAAGTTCATATTTTAGGGCAAGGGCGAAGCTTCCCAAAACATTCTACAAAAGCAGACATGGAGATTGGGTCTACATCATGTTAGCCAAGTAGAGTCTTCGATTCTTTGTTAACATATAGTCTAAGTGGGACTTGCCCATGTCCATGGCATCCATGGCAATCTCCTTGAACATAACTGAACCCTGATTCTCAATGCAAGAAATTTTTAAAAAAAATACATTTTTTTTTTTTTGCTGTCTAATTGGGCGAATCCTAATTTGGGCACAACGTTTGATGTTGTACGGTACCAATGGGGTAATCTAAAGCCCTGCCATGATACCTGGTGCATACACCTTAATAAAACCAAAACCAACAAATTCATGAGTTTGCTGCATGTACACATGTATGTTGGTGGTAGTGACGACGGTACCGTACCACAGTATTTGGATAGATATATGTATGTCTATTCAAGATAATGACAATGGTACAACAGTATTTGGACAGACCTACATGCATGTTGATGTTAGTAATGATCATACCATATTATATGTTCATGGTAGTAGTGATGGTAGTAGTGACTATTTTTGATGACTATTTTTGATCACCTGCTTAACTTTAGCTGCCATATTACACATTTAAAAGCCAAGGCAAACGATTGTCTTCATATTTAACTGAGTCTGCAATAATGGATATTTTTTGCTGCTTTATATTGTCATATTTCAATTACTGTTCGCCTGTCTGGCATCATTGTCGACAGAAAGAAAAAAGATCTCTGGAAAATATAAAAAAAAGAGCTTTGAGATTTGTATTTAAAGATAATGAATCTTCTTATGAAAGACTATTAGAAAAAGCGGAAATATCCATACTGGGGACCAGTAGAGAGAAGACCATTCTAGTAGAGATTTATAAAACTTTAAATGAAACAAATGCCTCTTACAGTTACATGAAAGATGTATTCCAGTTACAAGAAAATAAATACTCCTTAAGAGATCATAGAAAACTTCATGTACCTCGGGTGAAATCAACAAGATTTGGAATAAACTCACTGCGCTACTATGGCCCGAAATTATGGAATAGTCTACCATTAGAAACCCGTACGTCATCTTCCCTAAATATTTTTAAAGCTAAATTAAAATCATTTAAGGGGATCGAGTGTAAATGCCAGATGTGCAAGGCATAAATCCATTCTAAGACTGTGATATTGATTATTATACATGTATATTGTTTTATTACCTTGTTTTATAGTCGACAAATAGACATCTGTGCTAATGTTTATATTTTTGTATCAGGTTCGACTTTAAATAAATATTTGTATCTTTGTATCTTGTATCTTGATGGTACCACAGTATTTGGACAGACATAGTTTCACAAACATCTCACAACGCGAATAGATCATATATATGAGCTGCTGTTACTATGTAGACTGCTTAATTGCATGAATTCCTAATTATGTGAACATTCCAGAAATAATCTTATCAATTATTAAGCTAGCTTAAAAATCTCACACATACATATAATGACTCAGTTAGCACATCATTGAGAGAACAAAGTTAGAGTCTGTTCACTGGATCAGCACTTTTCCCTATCTTTTAACCCAGGAGTCTCTTTTGAGCTCAGGATAACAGACATAATTATACACATATGTACCAGGGCTTGCTTTTCATCCATTTTCAGGGGTATCCATTTGGCTGCCGGTAAACTTTGTTGACAGGTATCTGCACTATCCAGTTTAGCACATAATTTTGAAATAAAATGAAAATTTATACCCATAACTCATTTCTGATTTATATATGAAATCAATGAATAAAGAAACAGCTCTTTGATTTGTCTGAAATTGTTGTATGTACACATGATCGAAATTGTAAATTTCATGTTAAACATTATGGTGGACTGGACGGATGGGTTGGGTTACTTGCATGGGCACTCCATCGCACAGTAGTTTGCATATTTCACGTCGTGTATAACTGTATTCCCTTGTTTGTTCATTGTTTTATATTATTGTTTTGCTTCCTACTCGCGTCAAATATCAACAAAATGCTGACAAACAGTCTCTTCTTGATAATTCTATATTTCAGTGATCATGTGTGACATTGTTCCACATCATGACTTGTCAAAGACCGAGTGACGGGAGTTGTTTAGCGGTGTGCCGTTCCGCCGCTGCGTGTTCAAGAGGAACTGCCGGACGAAGTCCTCGGAAATGTCCACTCAGATTTCTACTATAAATCCTTCAGTCCTCTCAGTTCTGTGGAAGTATTGTTGGCAGTAATCGAACATAGATTGATCCAAAACACAGAAAGCTATATCAAGTTATATGGCGAATGACAACAGCACATTCTCGATAAAATACACTTACCCAAATCTTCCATCGTGACCCGTCTCGCGCGCTTCTTCGTTTACGAATAGCTTACTTCCGCCGGATATTGCAGACAAAAAGAGTGACAACCGAATCGTCTCCTGGCAACAGACTGTCAGTCTTTGTTAAGTTAAGGTACCGCACGTCTGTCTGTCTGCTAAACGGTGCTAAACACCCTCTGTTTTCTTTTTCTGCTCCTGTGCCCGTCCCCCGGCTCAAATGCTCCTAAAATTCGGCGCTGACAAACCGCAACACGTCACTTACTGTCACGTGACCAACGGGCACATGCCAGTCATCTGTCAAATTTGACAGCCAGCAAAATACATACGCTTCAGTCATTCGGAACGACCAACCTGTGAGAGTGAACCATCTGGGTCATCTACACGCGGTAAAGTCTTATGGATGGCAAAGTGTACGCAAGTGTGGAAACGCCTCGTTCGGAATAACAGTTCGTTCACAAATTTTCAATTTCTTGACCACCATTCCAATATGACAGTGATGGAAAAAAAGAATTTATTTTTAAAACTACCGGTATACCCATTCCGACACCATGCAATCATTTAATGTCACTGGGGGTTCGATGTTATTACCGCAGCTATACTATTATATAAGTGTAATATTCATTTTCTATGCTTATATTTTTCCACGTGGGTACTGTTTCTAATGAAAATTAGCCACAGAAAATGAACCCGTTAAAAGATCGGACTGTCGGACTGAAAAATCAAATACCGTGGGCCTATGGCTTTATCTGACGCTACCGGTAGGCCTACCGGACCGGTAGCTGATTTTTTAGCTGTTGCTGACAGTTGGTAATATATATTTGATATATGGCGATATTCTTTGACGGTTTTTTATTGTCGTCGCCGTCTACGTCCGTCCGTCCGTTACCGCATTCTAGGCAAAACCGCTTGAGACACAACCACCAAATTTTGAACACTTATTTATCTAATGCTAATTAAATCAGACGCCTATCAGAAGTGGCTCCAGTTATATATAATTAACTGTGTTTGGTGCAGCTACCAGATTATGAGGAAACTTTTTTATCCAGTTAGATGCCTACAAAAAAAATAGTTGTCTCGGCCCTATTATATGGAGTTATGCCCCTTTCGGATGTAATAATCTCCGATTTTGTGATCTGTAGTTATATCTGCAGATCCGTGTTCGGTAAAGCTGCTAAATTTTGGAAACATTTATCTAGTTGTATTCTAGATGCGTACAAGAAAAAGCATCGTCTCGGCCCTTATTTAATGGAGTTATGCCCCTTTTCGGGTGTAATAATCTTGGATATGCTTGAATGTAACCAGTTATATCTGAAGAACTGTGCTCAATTTTGGAAACTTATTCATCTACTTGTGTTCTACAAGCCTACAAAAATTATTCGTCTCGGCCCTTATTTTACAGAGTTATGACCCTTTTTTATATTAATCTAGATATGATTTTGTGATATATATATATATTCGTGGATGTAGCTGTTATATCTGCAGAATTGATGATATTCTCTAAAAAGAACAATTCTGGATGATTAGTATAGCTATAATATGTTGCATATTTCTCAATTGCTTGGGGGAAGCCGAGGGGTTTTGTGAGTTTCGCCCTCATGTTCACATCTGTGAACAGTGTATGCCAGGGAATGGATGATAACGCTGGTCGACGTTGGTGAATTTTATTTTTTTGTGAATGTGAAAGTTTCTGATTGTATTTAGGATAATGGAAAGTTGTCGATTAACATGTCATGCAATTTTTAGTTCATATATTTGGCAAGCCAACACTTTGCCTGTCTGATCGGCGTGGTTGGAATTGAATGTTTCCTTCCAAATGGTTTATAGTGAATGAACAATTATATCAAACAATTCTCTACTGCACTAAACACCGAGGCCTACAAGATGCGGATGCATATTTAGCGATGAAACATCAGTATTTACATCTTTATTGTATTATTTGCATATAATAAATATACATACCGGTATCAGCATTTTATACTAATGAAAACTAATTAATTATATGAATTAATTTTAGGAAGTTCATAGCCAATGGAGACCTGATTCTTTCCATTAACTGTTTTTGAAAGTAGTAGTGACATTTACGAAATCCTTCAACTGTTACGTATGGGAAGATAAAAATCAATTTCTTCAATGCACATACAGTTATGTTTCGTACAACAAAATATCCAGTTTTGTATTGTAAACGCTTTGAGTCAACAGCATCGAAAGACGTTTGAAATTAGTTTTTTTTCGTACATATTATAGGATGGATTTTCAATATATTCCTACGAAGTAGGCTACAGATCGCAAATTGTCCGGTAATGAGTGAGTGAGTCAGTCCATCCGAATCCTTTCGTCGGCAAAATAAGGAGAACCGTTGACATTAGAACCTTGATTTTTGGCATGAACGTGCATTAGGGCATTGTTACCAGCAAGTTCTGATCTGAAATAATTCTGATTTAAATTAGATTGATAATTAACACTTCAGTATATTGTTATACATGTAGCTATATGTGGACTATAGCCTTTAACGTGTATCAGCTTCAAATTCAGGTCAAATTACCCAGAGCTAAAAATACCCTGTCCCACTGTATGTCTTTGTACCGGTTATGCTCAGGAGAATGGCATAGAATAATTATTATCTTGTGCAGAGAAGGTGTTGGTCTGGAGTTGAATTACCGTAAACTACATAAATGCTACCTTTCTACTATAGTACTATATATAAAAATTTGTTGTATTGTTGGGAAAATAATGCGATTCAAAAAGTTGTTTTGATCCTGGACAAGGGCACTGAAAACCATTAAAGATATGTAAATGTATTTTCACACGTAAAGCTTGAAATCTACTGAACCTATATTATTCAATCTGTTTCCTTTAATTAAAAAATTGTAAAATTAAATCGGCGATCGTTATTTATTTTGGAATGAAGGCGCATTAGGAGACTGTTACCAACAAGTTCTGAGCTGACCTACTTTTGATGAACATTTCTGCTGATTTTTGATGAAAATCACTGGCGATTCTGACTTGGGCGATGCCCATCTTAATATAGGCAGGATTTCAACTGGGGGTGGGGATTTCCAAGAGTTCAGTTCACGTTCGAGTCCTAATGCCTACTGTACTTCGTAGGTCCTGTGACGTTAGTCACACTGCTCATGTCTAAAATATGCATGACAAAATATATTGCGATGAAATGTCACGAAGCCGTAGGGCTGCAGCTGCAGTGTTGAAAGCTGATGGTACAATGTCCGATGAAGAGCCACCAAACATTTCCAGCGTACAGGAGTCGAAGCAGAAAACATATGTCTTTGGTGAATTTATGAGCCAACAGAAGATGCTGATGGACTCGTTGGTGCAACAACAACAGGCCCTTGCCCAACAGCTCCAAGGTCAGAGAGATTGTATGACACAACAAATGGCAGGCCATTCTAGAAAGGTCAGCATCCAATGCTACTACTGTAACAAATTTGGGCTCTACCAGTCTGAGTGCCATCAATTCGAACGAGACAAGAGAGATAATACCAAAAATCCAGATGATGCTACTCCGTTAAACGGGGAAGCTCTGTTGTAGAGGGTGCAACAATGGGGCAGGAAGCAGAAAGTCACCTCAAACCAGAATTTTTGAGCTTACTGTAGGAGATTCGCCAACGAGGGTGAAAATTGGAGACGTTCCAATTAACTGTTTATTTATTTATTTATTTATTTATTTATTGGAATTTGACCAAATAGTCCGGGATATCACACAGGTGACTAGCACCTATATTAGATAGTGACTCCCATAACAACAAATATAACAATAATATGAAATACAAAATGGGTAATACATACAACTATTCCTACGAAGTAGGCTACAGATCGCAAATTGTCCGGTAATGAGTGAGTGAGTCAGTCCATCCGAATCCTTTCGTCGGCAAAATAAGGAGAACCGTTGACATTAGAACCTTGATTTTTGGCATGAACGTGCATTAGGGCATTGTTACCAGCAAGTTCTGATCTGAAATAATTCTGATTAAAATTAGATTTATAATTAACACTTCAGTATATTGTTATAAATGCATACCATCCATGTGGCCTTTAACAGTATCATGTTCCTTTTATGACCATGAAGCCATGGGACCTCCTTATCAGTGGATTTAAAAGTCATTAAGGCTTGTCCTTGGAACAAACACAGAGAGAGGCTCCATCCCAGCCTTGTGGTTTTTAACAGTGATTTATATCCAAGCCCACTGAGATAAGGCCGGTTTCTACTCTGCTGCTTGTCACATCAAGTTACAGTGGTCGGTGTCCTGTATAGCAGATATAGTATATTATTGCATGCCTGTCCACTACCCTGGAACATTTCCTAGCTTAGACATTAAACAGCCCCATAAACTTGCCATCAAATGGGATAAGGCTGGGAGTACAAGAATGTGCGGTGTATTTTCTGTGGACTGTGTAGGCTGTACAGTCTGAATGAAGACAGCCTAGCAGAATTAGTTAAAGCTAGGTGGTTTAACGTTTATCAATGAAGAAAATCATCGATCAACCGCCATAGAATATAATGTGAAACAAGAAAACCGGAATAGTACATTCATCAGATTGCCAATGCCCAAAATGTGTTGTCTCATATATCTAGATAACAACGTGATGTAGAGACGCTATTTATTCGTCTTTGTACCGGTTATGCTCAGGAGAATGACATAGAATCATTATTATCTTGTGCATAGAAGGTGTTGGTCTTGAGTTGAATTACCGTAAACTACATAAATGCTACCTTTCTACTATAGTACTATATATAAAAATTTGTTGTATTGTTGGGAAAATAATGTGATTCAAAAAGTTGTTTTGATCCTGTACAAGGGCACTGAAAACCATTAAAGAGATGTAAATGTATTTTCACACGTAAAGCTTGAAATCTACTGAACCTATATTCCTACGAAGTAGGCTACCATTTGCAAATTGTCCGGTAATGAGTGAGTCCATCCGAATCCTTTCGTCGGCAAAATAAGGAGAACCGTTGACATTAGAACCTTGATTGTTGGCAGGAACGTGCATTGGGGCATTGTTACGAGCAAGTTCTGAGCTGAACAAATTCTGATGAAAATATGATTTATAATTAATTTTATTATTTATTCATGGCTCAGCGAGTGCGCTGTCATGCCCATCGGGAACCCTTGACTGTATGTTTCACTGTGACGTTTGAAGGTTCCCTGGTACGGCATATCACGTTGGACACACCGTTTCTCGTAAAATCACCGAAGTTAAGCGACTTTGAGCCCGGTCAAGACTTGGATGGGTGACCTCGTGCTGTACTGCTGGGCTGATAAACGTTCAGGGTAGTAGAAACTGAGGGCGATAATAGTTGCTACGCTGGTGACTCATCAGCGGTGACATCTGGGAAAGTTAATAGTACTCACTGTCAATTAGAGACTGCTATACACATTCTGTCACGGTAGCACATAGGGCCCCCAAGTCCTCTCTCGAGTAAATCATATCAAACCCTACTTCGTAGGTCCTGTGACGTTAGTCACACTACCATGTTATTCAATCTGTTTCCTTTAATTAAAAAATTGTAAAATTAAATCGGCGAGTGTTATTTATTTTGGAATAAAGGCGCATTAGGAGACTGTTACCAACAAGTTCTGAGCTGACCAACTTTTGATGAAAATTTCTGGTGATTTTTGATGAAAATCACTGGCGATTCTGACTTGGACGGTGCCCATCTTAATATAGGCAGGATTTCAACTGGGGGCGGGGATTTCCAAGAGTTCAGTTCGCGTTCGAGTCCTAATGCCTACTGTACTTCGTAGGTCCTGTGACGTTAGTCACACTGCCATGTGGTACATGGTTTGGATAACAAAAAGTCGATGTTATTCCTACGAAGTAGGCTACAGATCGCAAATTGTCCGGTAATGAGTGAGTGAGTCCATCCGAATCCTTTCGTCGGCAAAATAAGGAGAACCGTTGACATTAGAACCTTGATTTTTGGCATGAACGTGCATTAGGGCATTGTTACCAGCAAGTTCGGATCTGAAATAATTCTGATTAAAATTAGATTGATAATTAACACTTCAGTATATTGTTATAGATATATGTGAACTGTAGCCTTTAACGTGTATCCTATTTCACATTGGCCACATCAGGTTTGAGCCTTCAAATTCAGGTCAAATTACCCACAACTAAAAATACCCTGTCTCACTGTATGCCACATGGCCCTATTACTGAGGTTAATCTACTGCATATACCCTCAAACAATCAGCGCTGTTTCCATAACGAAGCTGAGGTGGTTTAACGTTTATCAATGAAGAAAATCACCGATCAACCGCCATAGAATATAATGTGAAACAAGAAAACCGGAATAGTACATTCATCAGATTGCCGATGCCCACAATGTGTTGTCTCATATATCTAGATAACAACGTGATGTAGAGACGCTATTTATTCGTCTTTGTACCGGTTATGCTCAGGAGAATGACATAGAATCATTATTATCTTGTGCATAGAAGGTGTTGGTCTTGAGTTGAATTACCGTAAACTACATAAATGCTACCTTTCTACTATAGTACTATATATAAAAATTTGTTGTATTGTTGGGAAAATAATGTGATTCAAAAAGTTGTTTTGATCCTGTACAAGGGCACTGAAAACCATTAAAGAGATGTAAATGTATTTTCACACGTAAAGCTTGAAATCTACTGAACCTATATTATTCAATCTGTTTCCTTTAATTAAAAAATTGTAAAATTAAATTTATGTAATATTTATTTATGAAATAGGAAATGCTAATTTTCCATCATTTGTTAGTGCATTTATCTACACTGCTATTACCAGGCAACTTGCCATTCCTAATACACACAATTCAGTATATTGTTATAGATATATGTAAACTGTGGCCTTTAACGTATATCCTATTTCACATCCAAACAGTTTAGTGGACACTGGTTCTAAGGTTACTATAGTAACAGAAGCATGCTATGCAGAGCACTTGAAATCCAGGTTTGGGAAGACAAAAGACACTGGTGCTATGTTAAAGTTGAAGGCAGCAAACGGAACATATATGCCTTACATTGGATACTTGGGAGTAGATGTGGAAATTAATGGAACAGTTGTTCCTCGACGTGGTGTACTGGTATCTAGGGAACTGAAACCCGACCCGAAGAAGAAGGTATCATTGGGACCAATGTTTTACAGCACGTGCACAATATGGAAGCTTATGCTGGACTTTTTGAATCTCCTAGACAGAAAATAATAATCGGAATTGTGAAAACTGTAGATTTGGGACCAGGATACCTGCTGAAAGCGAGTGTGACATAATGGTGGCGGGGAGCGCATTTTGGCCATGTGCCTTGGTTGAGCCAATCAGGATCCTTCCAGGAAACCTTGTACCGAAGCGAACTTTGGTAGACTCTGCAACATGGCGATTTTTTTATTGGTGTTGCCAATTTCAGCAATATGGTTGTGTGGTTACAGCCTAAGACCCGCATTGCCACAATATCTCAGACGGAGATGGAAGTCGGAGACCTGCGTGGATGGGATTGTTGGAAGAAGCCAGTCTGTGGATTCCCCCCTCCCCGTGGAGGGCAAGACAGCAGAGTTGCCAGTTGGACTTGATCTTGAAAATTTTCCTGCAACTGACCTGGAGCTGGAGGAGGCGAAAATCTTTTCCGGATGTATAATGCTGTGTTTGCAAAGACTGGTGATGACCTGGGAAAGACACATGTCATCAAGCACACCATTCCACAAATAGATGACGCACCTGTAAGGCAGCCTTTCCGCAGGATACCTCCACATCAATTTCAAGAGATCAAATTACACCTACAAAAGATGATGAGGACGGGGGTCATCCGACCTAGCACAAGCGAATGCGCAAGACCTATAGCCCTTATTCGAAAGAAGTCGGGGAATTGTTCGGGAAATTAAGGGTATGTTGTGACTATCGCTTATTGAACCTGCGTACTAGGTAGAATGCGCACCCCCTCCCACGCATAGAAGAATCCCTGGATACGCTATCGGGAACCAAACTCTTATCTGCAATGGATTTGCAGTCTGCTTACCACCAAGTTGAGATTGATGAAGCAGATCAACACAAGACGGCTTTTATGACATCCATTGGGTTATTCGAAATCGCGAGAATGCCATTCGGGCTATGCAACGCCCCCGCGACCTTCCAGCGTCTCATGCAACACATCTACCGTGACGAGATCTTCCAGACCATCCTAATATACCTAGATGACATTATTTGTTTCTCTTGTACAGTTGCTGAACACTTGAAACGGTTTGAAAATTATGTTCCAGAAATTGCAACAATATGGTTTGAAGTTGGAACTGCGCAAGTGCCATTTTTCTGTAAACAAGTTACTTACCTGGGTCACCGAATCTCCAGGGAGGGTGTTGCCACTGATCCTGAAAAGATAGAAGCTGTGAAAGCCTAGCAGAGACCCGTGACTCTGACGCAGCTCAGAGCTTTCTAGGATTCACCAGCTACTACAGATGCTTTGTAAAACGATATGCAGCTATCTCTGCCCCCCCCCCCCCTCTCCTGCACAAACTTGTAGGAGAACTTTCACATCATGGCAAGAAAAGTAGCAAGAATATAAGGATCGGCGACCAGTGGAGTACGGAATGCCAGGACTGTTCCGATCACCTAAGGACCATGTTGACCTCCGCCCCAATCTTGGGTTATGCAAATTTCTAGTTGCCTTTCGTCGTGGAAATATGAATGAATGAATGTTTATTCACCAATAAAATAAATCCATGTACATTAACATTATACAGACTAAATATTGGCGGGAATAAAGCCCCATGAGGCTTGTTCTATCCCAGTAGAAATAATTATACAAAGAGTATTTCACATGATACATTTCATGAACAATAAAATGCTGCTGTGAAACTGGTCAGTGTTCAATCAGGTATGATTTAAGTTTCATTTTGAATAGGGAGGTTGAATTAATTTCTTTGAGCAAGTAGGGTAATTTCTTTGAGCAAGTAGGCTACTTGAGCAAGTAGGGTAATAGATGCTTCCAACAAAGGATTAGGAGCGGTTCTCTCGCAAGAACAAAACGGCAAACTGAGACCGATAGCTTACGCAAGTAGGGGCTTGCGCAACTCAGAACTGAACATGGAACGGTACAGCAGCAAGAAGCTAGAGCTGCTTGCCTTAAAGTGGGCCATACTGATACGCATGCTGATAGCAAAATACGAACGTAGCGTGCATGTTCTATGGCGCTACGTTTCGTAACTTGTGTCTAATTCCGCTTAACCCGGGGCTAGGGGCCGTATGAACCCATGTACTTCAAGATCCTCATGGTACTCCTTATGAACAGTCACAATCAAAAGCGTGACTGAGATAGATCGTTCTTTAGATGACGACTTCACAACGAATATTATGGATTAAGAATACTGATCAGCGATACGGATTTGATAGACCTATTCCATAGTTCTGTAACAGTATTAGCACCAAATTCAAAAAGACAATCATAGTATACATAAACATGGAGGCTTGTTTCCTGCAAGAGAGAAGCGGTCAACAGTTTTCAATGATGCCGGCAAGACATCATGATGTTTAAAAATATCAAATCCGTATCGCTGATCAGTATTCTTAATCCATAATATTCGTTTGTAAAGTCGTCATCCTAAGAATGATGTATCTCAGGTAAAACGTGACTGTTCTCAAGTACCGCTGAATCTTATACATGGACAACCTATGATGCATTCCCTAGATCTGAGCAATAGCGCCATCTTGCGCACGCCACGTTCTTTATAACAACACTAAAATTTCCTCTCTCTTAAAATTTGAGAAACTTTGAGTGGAGGCGCTTGGTGGAATGGCCCTGTTTTATAAGTTTCTGCAACAATGTTTTGTGACGTTGATTAAAATCATCACATTTAACACCGGATCTAGCAAATGCTACTAAGCGAGATATGTATACGCCATATGCAGGTCCCACTGGAATATTACTATCCAGAAAGGGATATTTTACGATGTCGAAATTGTAATCATCTCTTTTGTCATAAAGTCGACGAGAGAGAATGCCCACTTCATTTTTATAGAGATAGAGATCTAAATAAGATGTGCCTGTAGGGCTATCTGTAGTTTCCTTCAAATCCAGTGAAGGTGGATATATATCCTTCACTGCGTCATTTTATATAGCGATTATCCACAGCGAGAAGATCGTCTATATAGCGTTTGGTGAATGAGAAGGAACGGGCTTTGAATGGATCGGTTTTTGAAAGCGCCTGCATATAGTCATATTCATAAGAGAACAGATACAGGTCAGCCAACAGGGGTGCACAATTAGTACCCATTGGAATACCTATATGCTGCTGATATATTGTGTTGCCAAATTTCATAGATATTTTTAATGAGAAATTCAAGCAACTCTATAAACAAAGAAACATCCCATGAATGATATCTCTTGTATGTAGTCGAGCTAAAGAATGCTTTATGGCTTCCGACATTAATATATCTACGATCAGTTTTCTTGAATACAGATACTATTAATGAACTTATACGGTCAATAAGGTCCTGATGAGGGATTGTAGTATAGAGAGTCGAGAAATCCCATGTGGATACATGTCTGTACGGTATGTGACTTTTAGCATCAAGTTCTTCCGTAAGACATTTTAAGTTTTTCAATATCCACATACATTCAACGCCAGAGTTCTTAGAAATAGTGGCGCAATACCTTTCCCAAAATGCTTTTACCTCCTGAAGGGCCCTCGTCAATAGGGTTGAAAGAAGCTTGGTGGTGCAGCTTCTAGAACCAGCTATGAATCTAGCTTTGTATGGTGATTTATGCATTTTGGGAGTCCAGTATATTTTTGGTATGTCGTTATGATTGGTTGGAAGATAAATACCTCTTTCCCTGAGAAAGTTTTTGTGATTGTTAAATAAATCTTCCAGAATAAATGCAGTTTGGGAGTAAGTAGACGTATTTGATGAAGACATGTCTACACTCAATTCTTTAACCAGCACCTGGTAATAGTAATATTTACATATGAATATTATATTATTCGGAGCTTTGATTTCATCGCAAAATCTTTGCTGTGATACGCTGACGTCCAGTTGTGTGTCATTCGTATATCGTAACAGAGACATGTGTGATGTTTGAGTGCAGGTTATCGTTCAACCGCATCGATTACAATAGGCATATTCGACACATAGGTGCCTGAAGTTTAATGGAAAATTGTTTGATATAATTGTTTATTCACTACATGAAACCACTTGGAAGAAAATATTCACATCCAGCAATGCCCATCAGGCAACTGCGACCATCAGACAGGCAAAATGTTGAATAATGGATTGTCAGTAGTGGAAAAGGGAGTCTCTCGAGTCACATGAGCAAGAGCAGACCCCGGTATCACTGATCAGTGATGCCATTCGACCTCGTAGACTTTTAACCTCGTTAACTTTTAACCAATTTGTTATTTTGCTCTCGTGAACTCTTAACCTCGTGAAATTGATACCTCTTAATTCCTTTGTCTCCTCGATCTCGTAAATTTTTAATATCGTGTGAAAATCAATATTCATGTATTTTTTTGCGCTGTTCCAATTATCCATTGTTATTCACTTTACTTTGTAAGAAGGTATATGGTCCTCGTGCAGTCTCATACCGCCGATTTTTAAAACAAATTCTATTGAACATCGATCCTTGTTATACCCTAGCCAGCCATTTATTCCTCTATCCAAGCTTGAGGCACGTCTCCATTCATTCTATGATAGAGATACCGTTTGGGTGAGGTCCTATTGACAAAATAAATGTAAATGCATTTAGACATTTAAAACAATGCCACAAAGTGCAATATCCACATTTGATCTATTGTTACAATATATCTGTGTGATATCTTATCATGATTTTGTTTTTGGTGTGATCCTGGTAAATCTATTTAATTGTATGACATGTACATTGTGCATGGTACCTTACCTACTTTGTTGTGGAATCTGAGCTATGTGCATTTTAACATTGAATAATCTATACATTACACATCAGCATGTCAGAATCAACAAATATTATGCTGAGTAGAGTAGATTCATTACATGATATGCAATTTTATTTATGAAAATTAGTGATCATGTTCATGATTTGAAGGTTGATAATGTCTTAATGTCTTGGCATGGTTGAAATATGTAGTGATAAAACACTGGCCTGTAACCTCAAAAATATATGCTAAAACTTCCATAATTACAATGTTTTAGTAAATGTGACTCCATCCAAACATGAAATTCAACGTAATTATTAACAATTGTTAATACAGACAACTCAATCAAATATATGTCAATCAGTCACTTATCTCCCTTTGGCAATATGATAGTGCCCTATTATCCGCATATAATATAAAATATATTTAGAACAATGACATAAATTGCTTTGTTCACATTTAAATTATTACTACAAGATATTTGTGAGGTATTTTATCGCGATTTTGTTTTTGGTGCGATCACTGAAGATGAAATTTATTATACTAATCCATATCAACTCCTAATAAACCTTGGGTACCTCTTTGTCAAAACTTATTGTGACTTCACATGAGCAACCAACATATGTATAGTACTTGTTGTGTTATGTTTGAGGAATTTATTTAATTGTATAACATGTATATTGTGTATCTTAAGATGAAATAATCAATACATATCTCATTAGCATGTCTGGATCAACCATGATTATGAAGTATAGTACTGATCCAAGTTATAATCATGGTATGGTTGAAATGTATGATGTATTCTATTTAAGAAATTCGTACTGTGTGTATGGTGTTATGTAAAACATTCCAGTCCTGGTAAATTTATGTATAACATGTACATTGTGTATGGTACCTTACCTGCTCTGGTGATGAAATCTCAGTCAAAAATATAGCAGTGACTTACCTCCCTTTGACCATATGGATAGAGTTCTATTATCAGTATATGATATAAAATATGTTTAGAACAATTTATTAATACAGGCTTTGTAATGTTAACAGGTTCTAATGCAGGAGCCAGTGGCTCGTCCAATGCTTTGGCTATATGTCAACATGTTATAGTTCATGCTTGACATATTTTTCTTTTTTTATTGTACATATGTTAATTCTCATCAAATATTTGAATGTGTTTATATTGACTCACCTGTTATTATGTATTCCTCTTGTGCCGTGAAAATTGGTCAGTTCAGTCTACCCGATATCATCAGGAAATATGAATAATTACACAGATACAGAGGGAGTTCCACTCACGAACCTTCTATCATCACTTCCTTTTTTCGATGACGAAATTCCGAAACCTATAAATGAAACTAGATATTCTGACACTCTGTCGCTTGAATTTATAGAGGATTTGTGTTTTAACCCCGTTGAACTAAACGACATTGAACACAGTAAATCAGTAACCGATGACAACGAATATGAAATATCACACTGGAAAAATATTGACATTCATCAATCAAACTACTACACGGAAACGTCTTTTTGTGAAGAAACTTGTCTTCAACACAAATGTGATCAATTATCTTTCGTGCACTTTAATGCTAGAAGTTTTAACAAACATTTTTCCGAAATAACAGGTTTTCTCCACAATTTAAATCACCAATTTTCTATACTAGGTTTTTCTGAAAGCTGGCTTAATCCTTCAACTGAGCTTCTTTTTGACATACCGGGATATAAGCCATTTCCGTCATCAAGGTCCAATAGAAGGGGAGGCGGAGTAATTCTGTATGTTAACGAAAATATACAAACCTGTCATGTACGCGAAGATTTATCGTTTAGAGACAAGAATGGTGAATTTCAGTCTCTGTTTGTTGAAATTAAGCTAGACAATGTCAAATATATTGTAGGTATATTTTATCGGCCCCCAGGTAAAAATGTGTCTCAACTAAACAATCATCTATTGGAAATTCTAAACTCTTCTGATATTGATAAAAACAGAAGTGTGTTAATGGGTGATTTTAACATTGATCTATTTAAAACTGATAGCCACGGTCCTTCTCGAGAATTCCTGGATATATTGAAATCTCACTATTTTTCCCCTCAAATTACGAAACCAACAAGAATCAGAGCTCGATCAGCAACATTAATAGACAATATATTTATTAACTTTCATGAGGATAATTTGTTATCGGGTATTTTTCTAACAGATATTACCGATCATTTCCCTATATTCCATATTTTAAAATCAGAAGCAACCGTAAGTTCATCTGATCAAAATATAACTTTTCGCAAGATATCTCCAGAACAAACAGAAGTATTTATTCAGAGAATCAAAGATAGTAACTGGGAAGATGTTATGAATGTTGAAAATGATACAGATACGGCTCTCTCTATATTCCTTGCGCTGTTTTCTGATATTTACAACGACTGTTTCCCTCTTGTAACTGTTAAATCTTCAAAAAGGAAAATAATTAAACCATGGATTTCCACTGGCATATTAAACTCTATACACGAGAAAAACAGATTGTATCGGTTATATTTAGTCACTTCAGATGACGAAGTCCACAACCAATATAGAAAGTATAGGAACAAATTAAACAATACTATTCGACTCTCTAGGAAGATCTACTTCCATGATAAATTCAATGCGAGTAATAATGATATAAAAAGTACGTGGAAAGTTCTGAACCAATTGATGAACCGGAAAAAAGCTATCAAATCGCCGACAGTTTTCAATTATAACGGACAGGAATTATCTGATAGTGCAGAAATTGCCACCAAATTCAACGAGTATTTCAGCTCTGTAGCTACCGATTTAGACTCTCATATATCGAATACGACTGCAAATTTTAAAGATTATTTGAACAATCGTACGCACAACAACTTCAAATTCTCGGCTATTACACCAGAGGATGTCAAACAAACAATTTTGAATCTCAAATCAACGGCACCAGGCCGGGATGGTATTCGAACTTCGCTGGTTAAGCTTGTCTCTGACTATATTTCTGCTCCTCTATCGTTTATCACGAATCTTTCATTTATCTCTGGTGTCGTACCAGACGTATACAAATTTGCTAAGATAACGCCTATCTACAAATCTGGAGACCCATCTACCTTCTCAAACTACAGACCAGTATCCGTCCTGCCATGTTTTAGCAAAATACTCGAAAAACTTGCTGTCTCAATGGTTATGGATTTCCTAGATTCAAATAATATACTCTCTGACGATCAATATGGATTTCGGCCTAATCACTCTACATCTCTTGCAGCCTGTTCATTGTACGATGATCTTGTTACTGCAAAAGAATCCAAAAACCATAGTATCGTGACTTTTTTAGATCTTTCCAAAGCATTTGATACAGTAAATCATGATATTCTCCTGTCTAAATTAGATCATTATGGTTTTCGAGGTGTTTCGAATGACTGGTTTAGAAGCTACTTAGCAGACAGAACTCAGGCGGTAACATTTAATGGAATCTCGTCTGAACCTATGTCCATTTCTTGTGGCGTGCCTCAAGGTTCAATTCTTGGACCAATTCTCTTCCTGATTTACATTAATGATATCAGTAATGTCTCTGATGTGTTGAAAATCATACTATTTGCTGATGGCACGAGTACATTATACTCGCATAAAGACCTTTTACAAGCTATTAATATTATGTCTCTGGAACTAGAAAAACTCTACAGATGGTTCTGTTGTAACCGTTTATCGCTGAATATTCGGAAAACAAAATACATGTTAATAAAACATATTACAAATAAAAACAACCGCGAAGATACCTTGCCATTATTAATATCTGGAACACAAATTGAAATGGTAGAGAAATTCAAATTTTTAGGTGTTATTTTTAATAACAAACTGAATTGAATTGATCACATAAATTATATCTGCAAAAAGTTGTCTAGAAATATTGGAATAATAAATTTCATAAAAACATCAATTAACAAAAAAACTCTATATATTCTGTACTATTCGTTGATCTTTCCATATTTATCCTACTGTAATATTTTATGGGGAAATACGTACGCTACTCACCTACACCCATTGCTCCTACTTCAGAAGAGGGCACTACGAATAATTACTTTATCAAATAAACTACACCATACAGAGCCTTTATTTAAAGAAAAGAAAATTCTACAACTTTGTAAATTGAAAGCATACTCATCTCTTCTCCTCGCCCATAAAGTCTTTCATCACCCTAGTCAACTGCCCAAAAATTTCCATTGTTATTTTACCAAACAATCTTCCATTCACCACTACAATACTCGAGGTCATCAATTCAACTTATACAGGCCTATTTACCTGACTAACTTATCACTTCACACTGTTAAAA
>JAVTVY010000769.1:0-34285 GCA_036873755.1 Hanleya hanleyi
GAAAAGCACGGACCATCCTGGGTCTCGCTGTGTGCACCCGAGCAGGACTGACGCACTGGTTTCTCGTTAACCTCCCTGGTTCCACACGGTGTTTGACTTTGCACAGAACGTTCTCATTTCAAATAAAATCCGCATTCGCCCTTGATTTCGTTCATGTCTACCCAAATAACACTATTTTGATTCAGCAAAATCGAATGGTTACGATAAGTTATAGTCAGATTTAGATTTACCGGTCGTGCGTGGTTGTTGTGTGGAGCTTCGACGGTGATGAGAGCCTGCAGAGTTATCATTGTGATTTTGCCGATTCTTAATGAATACTCACTGACAAGATGTTTCTTCGAAGTAATCGAAAAGTCTTGTCGGCAAAACATATCCACAGGCAAAGATTTGTCTAGTAAGGACATTTTGGTCAATTATTTTATAACCGCAGTTCAAGTCATATAATATCCCATTCAATTCTTTTTGATCGCATTCCTTTCAGAAAAGAGATGTGTCTAGCGGATCAACAACAATATGAATTCTTGTCTAGAATCTGATTTATTTCTGTATCAGTAATTTGCACAGTGCTGACCTGTCTCTTCTTCCTTTCAGTCAAATAGTAATAGCTTTACTTTCGTGTTGCTCCACTGCCGAACGAGTAAGATTGCATATCTGCAAGTAAAACGTATTGGTGAATTAGCTAAAATAACTACGGAATAGACAAACTGTTAAAGCAATCTTATGAACACATTGTTCAAGAAATGTCAGATCCATCTGTTCATTTAAATGTCAACAGTTGGTAACATTGCCGAAGGCTTTAAACTAACTGACACAAGGTCACACTGAACCAAGTTCCAGCATCCATTATCTGTGATCATACCCCAGAGAGTAGTAGTTTTGTCTACACACTATTGGCAACACCTCTTACAAAAAAACCCCAGACAAATAGAGCCAGTTGTTGAACAGCTAAATTTAACATGTGAATTAACATAAGAAGACTGTCTAGTTAATAAAGAACAGATAGTTGTTGAAGTGTTAAAAAGTGTTATATTACAGGATAATATTACAGAAACAGGGCTATACCACCAAATCTAAACAGAATATATCACGTTTAGACCGACTACTGACAGTATAATAGAGTAAGACGGTACTATGTACGTTTAAGGTCTTGAAGGCAGGACAGTGATTGTGCTGATTTGGTAGTACAATGCTGTTTCTCTGAGAAAATCTGGAGACGTAAAAACGTGTGGTTGTGGAAAATTGAAATTGAAACTAGATGACCAGAGGTTGTTTTCACATCAGGACAAAGTTTCGATCAAACCATGATTAGACGATATAGAATCGGCCATACACGATTAACTCACGAACATTTACTTAAAAAAGGGCCGGTTTCAAGGTGTGTTCCATGCCACGTAGATCTCACGGTGAGACATACTCTTATCGACTGTATATATTTTAAGATTGTAATACATACTTTTTAGCGAGCAGCTACGTTGGACTAAGTTTATTCGAGTTAAACAAGATTGTATTTTATATTATTTGTGAGAGATCGCTTTGTTGTATAAATATTAATGTATGTACCTGTTTTTAATGCATTAGTTTACAGAGTTATTAACTTGAATACTTAGAATGTTGTCGCTATATAGCTGAAATATTGCTGAACTCGACGTTAAAGCCTAATTCCCTCTCTCTCTCCTTAAATTAAGTTGTACGATGGCGATAGTCTGTAGTGTCAGACAGTTGGGAAATGACTGAACTTGAAGTGAACACCAGGTCCACTGTGTTGTGTTGTGCATGCTGCCCTCATAGCTTGATGTAAAAACACCCGGACGTTTCAGTATATTCACGTGTTATCATTTAAATGCGCATCAACGAGGATGAGTTCATTTAGGATCACAAACTAGATCATCATACCAATTCGGAATCAAACTTCGGATTTGATACGTTTGAAAAGTATACGGCTTTCGGATTTCAAACGTTCCCTTGTAAAGGTCTACAGACATAGGGAAAAACTCACGCAGATTGGTAAAAAATTGAAAATCAGATATACATCAAACTCAAGTTGCAAGCGTCTGGTCCGTCATTCATAATTCAACCGTCGCCCCTTAAAGGATATCCGCGTCCATAATTCAAAGACCTATTCCATATAACAGTATTAGCACCAAATTCAAAACGACAATCATAGTATACATAAGCATAGACTAGTTTCTTGCAAGAGAGAAGCGGTCAACAGTTTTCATTGATACCGGCAAGACATCATGATGTTCCTAAAAATATCAAATCCGTATCGCTGGTCAGTATTCTTAATCTATAATAGTAGTTATATATGCACGTTTCAGCTATCACTCATCCACCCAAATACTCACAGCCACCGCGATCCATCATCACCCACCGAGCTGTCATACGTCATTAATAATTTTTATTCGTATAAATTATTGCGTCTGGCTATTAATAAATTATATGCGTTATAATTTTACCTGAATATATATATTAAAGATCTACATATGGTATTATAAATAAATCTTCCGAATTTATACGTTAATCGTTTAAATAGTTTATATTCGAGGTTTCATACCGCTTTTACAAAAAGGTGTTATTTCGCTATATATATTTTTATACGGGTTCATAGCAATAAACTCTACGAATCTGTACGTTAAGTGTTCATATATATTGTAGACTGTTAATTTTTTTACAAATTGCACTTAGCATTAGCGAACACTCGGTATATTTGTATATTTAACCTCGATATATGGTTAGAAGCCAGTCATGATACATAATTGTATTGATTTTAATACCTGTCAATGCGAAGGTGTGTGTGTTGTGGTAACAGGTGTGGTCGGATAACAGAAACCGCTCGGTCTGAATATAAACGTGTGTTTCAATTATAACGCGTAGAACTCGATTGCAATTAGCATATGATAATATTGGGGGTTCGAATATTTATATGTACAGACCGATATCGCTTTAATTGGGGCAATTATTCAATCACCGTATAGCGGGAGTTGAATGGACATATCGTGAGATAGTTCATTATTTGAGAATTGTTTGTCGAAATATATATATCTCTCTAATAGAATTCAACTCATAGCTTACTTCGGAATGGCGAATTTACTGAAAAATATCATCGAACCTAGAGAATCGTCCGTAAGTATTGTAATTTTATCGCGATCTACTCGCGGATAATACCGACTTTGTCGATATAACGATGTACATAGCGAACGGTGTTGTAAATGTTTGATTATAACCGATTTGAATACAAGGGCTACTCACTTTTAATATCTCAACTCTATATTTTTTATAGGCTAACAACTCTACGTGGGTCGGATTCGTACGAGAAAATGCGGACATTTTAGGTAGTTCGGGTTGGCCTAGTTTGGAGACTGTATTCGCCGTAGATGGGGCCGTTGAAACACGACCCGTTTATAATGACGATGATTGGAATGCGGTTATAAGAAGTCCAACGACCATTCTCCTAAATAATTCCCCTTCACTTCCGGAGATTAAAACACGTAAATGTGTAGAAGGATTATCCCGTTTATTCGCGCCCCGAGTTTGCAAAAGCTGTAATCAGCCATTAAGCGTCGAAGTTTGCGGAAAATGCCGCGTTAGTTTATGCCGAGATTGCGCGTGTTTTACCCGACAGGTGTCATTCGGGGTTTTTATGTGTCCGAGCTGTTGTAGTTGTCAGTTTTGATCACCATGATAGCCAAAAGTTTGACCTGAAGTACATATATTTTTACCATTACTACCGGAACTGGAAAATTCGTCCCCATGGATAATACTTCCGCCCGCATGGTAATACAATCTTCCACATGTCGTGGGGACTGAGACTAATACTTTACAAACGAGCGTATATGACCACACACACACACACACACACACACACACACACATTCCAAGAAAATCCTGAAAAGTCGAATAAAGTCTAAGAAAAGTCCTAAAAAGTCCCTCACACACACACACACACACACACACACACACGCCATGAAAAGTCCTAAAAAGTCCAAGAAAGTTCAAGAAAAGTCCTAAAAAGTCCCTCACAGTAACCGACCATTGTCCGTATAAAGCGATATCGAAGCGACTCTGGACGGGGACTGAAAGAAAGAAGAACGCAACTTCGGTTGTTAAAGTTCAAAGTATATATTTATTTATACAAATGAATTTAGTAATGACAGTTTCAAAACAAAAATACAAACTGAGCAATCCTAGTACCCAAACGTCAATTTCATTTCCATAACCCTGTGAAAGAGCTGCGGATATATCGATAACGTATGTAACGGCACGCCCTGGTGCCGAAATCAACTAATCAACAGGTTTGATCGGTTGTTTTGTGTACTCGCGCGGTAAAAGTCTGTTAATTAAGAATTTACGCATCTCAACGGCAGATTCTTCGGCTTCATCGTTTGATAAGTCGTCTTCCTCACGCATTCGTTTCTTAGTCGCCATTACTTTCTGATGAATCGGGTGCTTCCGTAGTTCTCGCCATAACCTTAGATTACGGACGTAGATATTTCGGAACGTCGTCTGTATTCTGGGTAAAAGCTTGTCATATGCCATCTGATGCGCAATTGGCTCATCCATTCCACCTTCTTCGTAAACTTCCGCAAGATCGTTTATATCGGATTCATGATCATCAATCGCTTCATCCGCGAAGATCCCACAAACAGTCGTCATCCTCGACGTCATCATTGTCACCAGCAGTGTCATCATTATCGTCATCAGCATCATCCGTAACTTCTCCGTCATCATCTGTGTCGTCGTCACTACCTTTACTATCATCGCCATCATTCTCAACATCATTATCTTCGTCATCGGCGTCAGTAGCGGCGGTATCATTTTGATCATCATGGTAGCCAAAAGTTTGACCTGGAGTATATGTATTTTTACCATTACTACCGGAACTGGAAAAAATCGTCCCCATGGACAATACTTCCGCCCGCATGGTGATACGACCTTTCGCATGGTAATACGACCTTCGAAGGCTCACTCACCGTCTTCGTATAGGGTTGCTCTACTCTACTTGTTGGACCTATAGCAGGACTCGGTGGTGTCTCCTGTCTATGCATTAGACGCATATGTCTGAGCATACTATAACCAATTCTATCACACTTTGCTGTTTTATTACTACATGTAACGTTGAACACTTTTCATGGACGTCGCTGGACGCAGCCAGTTTCGAACTGGGTGACCCAGATCATAATAAACAAAACATTTGTCGATGTTATTGCAAAAAAGTAAATAAAATCGGATGTCCAATTCGCCACAATCTATATACATCTTTGTCAAATTATAGGTATATCATAAACAGGGGCTTAGCGATACTGGTATTCGGAAACAAACAAGGTGCATAATTTGCTTCAGCGGAAGTGCGCGCGTCTGTCTTCAAATACGCGCGAGTGTTCCTTTCACGGCGAGCGTAGGAACTTAGCTGTTTTCTAAGCAAGCTCGGCAGGGATGGCATTTAGGTGTCTAGGATTAAAGACCCTAAAACGAGGGAATATTCGATGCCGCCGTTTACGTGGAATGTTCCCAGATGAAGTACGAATGGACTGTCCAAAGAAGGTAGGGTTTTCTTTACTAATTTAAGAACAATACCCAATCTACTAAAATCGCGCGCCACAATACGTAATTGAACGGGCATCTCTGCAACTGCATCTCGTTGTTGTTTAACGCGATTTGTGGATACTAGGCTGAAGTTTCTGGTACAGGTCATCAATTTTGATTGAGGAAATATATATATGTGTTTGGAATTGACAGTAAGAATGCATTCGCATTGTTGCAGGCAGGATACAATTTCCGCCCCCAATTAGCATGCTGTTTGAAGTATGTTGATGTACACGATGGAATAAGTATTGAGCGACATATATTCAGTGCCCAGATAGAGCGGACTCATACAGAAAACCATAGACTTTCAATAGTTTATCTTTTAGCAATTGTTTGAATAACGGCACATAACGATGAAAGTTCACACTCGATCTAAGGCTCTCGCAATCTTGACAAATTAAACTTTTCGGAAAATGTGTAGTATATGCCACATCACGATACAGCGAAATAATACCTTTGGGGGACGTCATGGAAAGACCGTGACATTGTACCCACAATGTCTAGTTGTCGTTGTTGTTTTCCGTCTACCACTTTATCGAATGACAACGTTGAAGTATCAACAACTGAGTAACAAACTATTCCTCAAGGAAGATTGTTGTTGTTGTTGTTGTCTTCTGGCATTTTCTTCTGATTTGCAGGAACATGGGGACAAACAAAATATCTGACTAGGTACGGTACGCCTATTGTTTCGTTTTCGGTTTATGTCCATCAAACAAGTGTTTCAAAGTAAATCAGAAAATTCAACTTACGTTCCGTACAATATTGCCCGCAGTCGAATCGTGTATTGTTCTTTCTTCAGTCTCGTTTTATCTCTCTTCGTTCGTTGTCACGTGACTAACTAATTCATGCGCAAACGGGGACCTGTGTGTATTGAGCAGATTTTTTTCTCCACGGAGCGGGAAACACACGCATACACCTCGCGCTTGAATTTTGCTGCCTAAATGTGGACGTATACCGTATTTACCTCATTTCACTAGAGAGTTCCAAAAACAGGCTTGGTTGCACGTTTCAAGCCTTAAGTCAAACGGGGACGTCCCCGTTTGGAGGGGGGTCCCCATTTGAAAGGTGTGTATTCATGTCAATGTCCCCATTTGACACCTTTCACAAACGCACACACACACACACACACACACACACACACACACATATATATATATATATATATATATATATATATATATATATAGTATATATATATATATATATATATATATTGTCGTCTTTCCTGCACTAAGTACAACAATTTGCGATGTCTCCAGTAAGCGAGTCCTTTCTTGTTTGGATGTTTTCATCTCCAAAAATGTCATTGGTCACATGTGATTTGGCTTCAGGTCCACGCAAATATCACTAAAATAATCCTTGTAGCGGTAAAGACAATCATAATCACAGACCGATGCTAAAAAATTCTTGAAAAACAATTTATGAGCAGAAGGGATATTGACTGCATGGTAAATGTTCTCCGCAAGAATGTGGTAAGTGCTCCTGTGTGTTTTGCCGAAAAAAACAAGTGACTTTGAATTTTGACATCCATGTTCATCCAAATAGGTACATTTCTGAAGAATCACCCTTCTATTCTCAAGTTTTCAAATAGGGGTTTTTTTAATCACCCTAACCCAAATCTGAAATTTTGCTGAAAAAAATATATACTATTTCAGCCTTTTTTTCTGTCACCCATCAAAGTTTTTAATAAACCCGCCCGTAAACCAAGAAATAAACAAAAACTGGCCTTAAGGGATAATAATATAGCTACAAGTGTCACATGGACACTTACGCAATAACTGAAAATACGAAAAACATACATGCTTTGGAACATACAGTGAATAAATTATTGAAGCTAGAAAACTGTATATGTTTTATCTGGTGAATAAACGAACGAACAAACAAACAAACAAACAAAAACGAAAATTGAAAATTGACTGACAGATTTCAATTTCCGTTTTTTGTTTTTGTAATCTCATTGACGGTCAAATTTCAATATTTGATTTTGTGAAACCAAAAAAAAACAAACGAAAATTGAACTGTGCAAGGTGCACGCATACATTTGTCGTATATGCAAATGTTGTAAGTTTGGAGAAACCAGATCAATTTTAATAAAGTATCGCTCTCGTATTTCTATATGACATAAACTCATTTTGGAAAGCTGGAATACGGGAGCGATGTTGAGCTTTCCGTCTTTCTACTTTCAATTTTGCGAGATGGAAAGCTCGAATACGGGAGCGATGTAGAGCTTTCCATCTTTCTACTTTCAATTTTGCAAGATGAAAAGCTGAATTGTCAAGTGTTACATGGACCAAATAACCCTCGTTGTCATTCAGACATGCGCAAATCCAGGTGAGTGTCGTCACATCGCCCCTTCGCTCCATCGCCCCTTCGCTCCATCGCTCCATCGCCCCTTCGCTTCATCGCTCCATCGCCCCTTCGCTCCATCGCTCCATCGCCCCTTCGCTCCATCGCTCCATCGCCCCTTCGCTCCATCGCTTCATCGCCCCTTCGCTCCATCGCCCCTTCGCTCCATCGCTCCATCGCCCCTTCGCCCCTTCGCTCCATCGCCCCTTCGCTCCATCGCTCCATCGCCCCTTCGCTCCATCGCTCCATCGCTCCATCGCCCCTTCGCCCCTTCGCCTTCCGGTTTCGCATTCAGACATGCGCAAATCCAAGTCAGTGACGTATTACATCGCCCCTTCGCTCCATCGCGCCTTCGCCCCTTCGCTCCATCGTCCCTTCGCGCCTTCGCTCCATCGCTCCATCGCCCCTTCGCTCCATCGCCCCTTCGCCCCTTCGCATAGCTCCTTCGCCCCTTCACATAGCCCCTTCGCCCCTTCGCATAGCCCCTTCTCCCCTTCGCATAACCGCTATTTTTGCATCGCATCGCGCCTTCGCCCCTTCGCATCGCCCCTTCGCATAGCCCCTTCGCCCATTCGCATAGCCGCTTCGCATCGCTACTTTTGCATCGCATCGCGCCTTCGCCCCTTCGCATAGTCCCTTCGCCCCTTCGCATAGCCCCTTCGCCCCTTTGCCCCTTCGCATGCCGCAAACTAAACGCACGTAGCGATGGACCCTATCGGTCATCATAGTTTTGGCTGCCAAGAAAAAAAATCGCACACATCCGTGGCGTACTCTAGCATACGTTAGCTCATCACTATCAATACTGTTCACATTTATTTGCATATACTAGCTTAGATCTAATTTTTTCTTCGTCCGTTCAATGCACCTTCATTGTGCCAAAATCGAAAGATATCAAGTCAAGGGGGGTAACGCAGGTAGAGACATTGGACTCAGTTATCAGCGGGATTTACCTTCCTGTATCTATCACTTCATTGCCAGTACGGCTGATAGCGTTGGACACACCGGTTCTTGTCAGATCACCGAAGTTAAGCAACGTTAAGCTCGGTGAATACTTGGATGGGTGACCGGGTGGTGTACTGGCTGGGCTGATCGGTGTCCAGGGTAATAGGAACTCTGAGCACCCTTCTGTTCTGGCACATGTAGGCACCATCGTGATATGAATGAAACAAGGTTGAAAACGACGTTAAACCCTACTACTCACTCACTCACTCACTTCATTGCCACCAAGGGTATCCAGTCAAATATAATATAATAATTACTGGACACAGGTTTTTGGCAATGAAGTAATTAATATATATGAAATCTTTTATGAATGTAAATAATTATTGCATGAAGGAACATTTACAAAGCAGGGTTGGGGTTTTTTTTTGTTAAACTCTTAACTCTTGTGGCGTGTGACATGATCGTCGCTAGCTTTTGAGTCAACATGCTGTAGGATTTTATCTCAAACCTTCCCTAGTAAATGCATACTTCGAATACCATACGTAAATTTGAACGCTTGTCTATATTCACAATCCATTCTCACTAGATGAACGGTAGTATTGTATGAAATAATTTCCTTTTTTGAAATAAAATTACCAGTCAATACAGTTAGGGATTCTGGAACCATTACGACTTTACATTTCTGAAATATATCTTGGCTCTATGTTGATGGTCAATTATTAGCTAACACAACTGACCAGAGTTCACATCTTATTTTCATAGAGTTGCCATACCATTTACAGATATAGGTGAAAAATGGATCATAATTATGCCAAGAAAACTAAACTCCAAGTCCAGGACTCAACCCATGATCATAGTTATGCCAAAAAATTGAAATCCCGAATACAAGAAATTTGAAAATCTCAATTTCAGGCTCTTCTATACAACTAGATCATCAATATTCCAAAGTTCAAAATCATACTACCTCATCTGACGCCTCCATCTACTGATAAAGCGAATAAGATTGTAGCCAGGTCAAAGAAAAAAACCCATAACGATTGGTGGCAGTGATTTTGAAGTACTTGATGTACCTGGTGACGGAAAATGCTTTTTCCACTGTATAAGCTTGGCTATTCATGGGGATATGTGCGGGGACTACAGAAATATTACCTGTAAAACAGTTTTAACAACTGGCAAGAATGGAAAGATTATGCGTTATTATGCCATGACTGGAATCTCCAACTCCAACTGCTTACTATAACAACATGATCCTGGGTAATGGATGGGCAACAGCCTGTGAAATCCAGGTTGCATCTTTTCTTTTCGAATGCAACATTGTTACTTGGCTAAGAGGTACTCGGTTCAACCGAGATAGCCTACAACAAAGATGACTGTCTTGTAGATGAAACCACCTCAATACCATAACACTGCTGCTACAAAACAATCATCTTCAACTTTTGAGGGAGTCGAATGGGCCAGCCCATGATCCAAACCAAAATAACACCGTCTCCAGCTATACCATTTGCGTACACTTCCCCATCCATAAGATGGCTTGCGAATCGTAGGTCGCCTTATCCGATACCGTACACTGTTCGGTCTTCATCCGGCAGAGAACAGGCTCGAGAAATCTGAAAAATTACAGGTTTTCCTACCACTTCTGAACATATATTGCCTGGGCTTAAAAGACATACAGATATGAATAACTTCCGTATCATCCAAGAGGTGTTGTAGCTCTGTAATATTGAAGAAGTAGAACAGCACATGACCAGAAAATGGTGATTTACCTTGGGGTTACGTCAGTAGAGTTTTACCTGATTGGCTGATGACATCACGTGTGGCTGTTTTCGGAGAATCCCCGTTATAGTTGCCAAAAGTAGGCTGAAAATGGATACACGCGATCCCAGGGTCAGTCTTACCGCGTATAGATGACCCATCTTGCTTACGGGTGGCAGCTGTACATGTAGTGCAATACCCTTGGTTGTTCCACTTAGCGAACAGCAGCATGAAATTGCGAGGTTCTGATTCTTGTACAAAGGAACGAAAGCACCAAAAGGAAATGAGAAAACAAAAAAAGAAATTAAAATTAAAATCTACTGTGCCCATCAATATTTCATCACCAACACAATCTGTACCTGTTGAAGAACAAATGAATGGACACAAACAATGTTCAAATCCTTGTGAAATTTCAAGAACACTATTGGTAGCAGCAGATAGTGCAACAGACCCGCATGTATATATATCAATTGAAGATGAGGCAGACTTGTACAGTAGATGTAGAAGTCTTGGAATTCCATATGACTTCCCAAGGAAAATGAAACAAAACTCGAAAAACATCGACGCAGTCGTATAATTGAACGAAAAATCAATAAGAAAAGAGCAATATTAGAATCTCACATAGACACAGAAACAATCCCCCCTGCTCATCCATTAGTAACTGACCAACAACTCAACAAAGCCATGGATTCAATACGAGCGTAGCGTGTACAAAGTGGATATTGAAAATTGTCTGAACTTGTATTTGTAAATATTAATGCCATGGATTTTCTACCATTTTTCTATATTTCCATATTGGAAGTCCACTATTGACATAGTTCATATCAACATGATCTGTTTTGTGTTTGTGTGTTCGTGTGTTCACGGGAGTGACCATCAAACTTCAGTCTGTGTGCTTCTATTGTGGAGACCATGGTGATCTGTTGGAGAATGATGAGGAGATTAGAAAATTGAGAAAGCAGTATGCCATTGTGCAGAACATAACAAAAGTCTTGGCGAGGAGCCAGCATGTCGGAACGCGTTGAAAGTCGGACTGAAACGGAAAAAACACCTGGGCCCATTAGGGCATACGAGCGTTCAACTTTCTCGATACCTCTGACATATGGTCAAATCTAATTGCCAATTGGGGCAATAAGAATATTAATAATTGCATTCCGCATGTTTTAGCTGAATTTGATATGTTCTCAACAACAGAATCGACATCTCAAAATGAGATCTGCGTTCAACATGGGCATGTTAATCTGTGAACACGAGTTCGTTTCTCATTGTTCCTGCAGCCATATACAACTCTGCCCAATGTATTAGTCCAAAGCTATCAATAAAAACAAGATAACTCGTTTCTTCTGAAAAATCAGGACATTGTGCTTTATTCTGCAAAAGTAGGACAGAAATAATTCATTGTCCAAATCTTGTAATGGGATAAAACATCTTTAATATA
Organism: Hanleya hanleyi; assembly: GCA_036873755.1. Classification (NCBI taxonomy): domain Eukaryota; kingdom Metazoa; phylum Mollusca; class Polyplacophora; order Lepidopleurida; family Hanleyidae; genus Hanleya; species Hanleya hanleyi. The sequence continues at coordinate 12,062 of JAVTVY010000769.1, forward strand.
TCTCGATGGGCTTTGGTGAGCCTAGTTTGACAGCGAATCCAAATCACAAGCTTCTGGTCCGTCATTCAATATTCAGCTGTCGTCCATTAAAGAAATTCTGCGTTCATATTTCCAAATATTATGCTCCTGGGTTCTTCAGAAATGTACACATTTGCTTTCTTATGACCTATATATGTTAGTAAATAAACTCCTATTCTCGTGGCTATTTGAGCTGTTCGTTTGCACGGATTGATAAAATAGAGATGCTTTTATACATGTTAACTCAAAACACCTGATGAAATCATGATTATATATATATATATATATATATATATATATATATATATATATATACATATTGTCGTCTTTCCTGGACTAAGTACAACAATTTGCGATGTCTCCAGTAAGCGAGCGAGTCCTTTTCTTGTTTGGATGTTTTCATCTCCAAAAATGTCATTGGTCACATGTGATTTGGCTTCAGGTCCACGCAAATGTCACTAAAATAATCCTTGTAGCGGTAAAGACAATCATAATCACAAACCGATAATCACAGATTATGCCATGACTGGAATCTCCAACTCCAACTGCTTACTATAACAACATGATCCTGGGTAATGGATGGGCAACAGCCTGTGAAATCCAGGTTGCATCTTTTCTTTTCGAATGCAACATTGTTACTTGGCTAAGAGGTACTCGGTTCAACCGAGATAGCCTACAACAAAGATGACTGTCTTGTAGATGAAACCACCTCAATACCATAACACTGCTGCTACAAAACAATCATCTTCAACTTTTGAGGGAGTCGAATGGGCCAGCCCATGATCCAAACCAAAATAACACCGTCTCCAGCTATACCATTTGCGTACACTTCCCCATCCATAAGATGGCTTGCGAATCGTAGGTCGCCTTATCCGATACCGTACACTGTTCGGTCTTCATCCGGCAGAGAACAGGCTCGAGAAATCTGAAAAATTACAGGTTTTCCTACCACTTCTGAACATATATTGCCTGGGCTTAAAAGACATACAGATATGCATAACTTCCGTATCATCCAAGAGGTGTTGTAGCTCTGTAATATTGAAGAAGTAGAACAGCACATGACCAGAAAATGGTGATTTACCTTGGGGTTACGTCAGTAGAGTTTTACCTGATTGGCTGATGACATCACGTATGGCTGTTTTCAGGGAATCCCCGTTATAGTTGCCAAAAGTAGGCTGAAAATGGATACACGCGATCCCAGGGTCAGTCTTACCGCGTATAGATGACCCATCTTGCTTACGGGTGGCAGCTGTACATGTAGTGCAATACCCTTGGTTGTTCCACTTAGCGAACAGCAGCATGAAATTGCAGCATCAAAAGGAAATGAGAAAACAAAAAAAGAAATTAAAATTAAAATCTACTGTGCCCATCAATATTTCGTCACCAACACAATCTGTACCTGTTGAAGAACAAATGAATGGACACAAACAATGTTCAAATCCTTGTGAAATTTCAAGAACACTATTGGTAGCAGCAGATAGTGCAACAGACCCGCATGTATATATATCAATTGAAGATGAGGCAGACTTGTACAGTAGATGTAGAAGTCTTGGAATTCCATATGACTTCCCAAGGAAAATGAAACAAAACTCGAAAAACATCGACGCAGTCGTATAATAGAACGAAAAATCAATAAGAAAAGAGCAATATTAGAATCTCACATAGACACAGAAACAATCCCCCCTGCTCATCCATTAACAACTGACCAACAACTCAACAAAGCCATGGATTCAATACGAGCGTTGCGTGCAAGATCTATGGCGTTATGTTTCGTAACTTGTGTCTAATTCCGCTTAACCCGGGGCTAGGGGCCGTATGAACCCATGTACTTCAAGATCCTCATGCTGTTTATATGAACAGGCACATTCAAAGCGAAACTGAGATGCATCATTCTCTAGATGACGACTTTGCAACAATTATTATGGAATTTTTGGAACATCATGATGTCTTGTCGGCATCATTGAAAACTGTTGACCGCTTCTCTCTTGCAGGAAACTAGCCTATGTTTATGTATACTATGATTGTCTTTTGAATTTGGTGCTAAAACTGTTATCTGGAATATGGAATAGGTCTTTGGATTATGGATGCAGATATTCTTTAATGGACGACGGCTGAATTATGAATGACGGACTAGGAATTGTTCCCCAGGAGCTGCAGAACTTGACCCTTATTGAACAGCAGCTCATTTGTAGGATTTCACCAACAATTAATGTTCCCATGTTGAAACATGGTGGAATTGCAGCAAATGGGCACTGTGTTGCATTTCCTCAAGCAATCAATGAACCAGCCAAAATATTTCCAAAACTTCCAACAGAAATAAACATCATCAGGGTGCGTAAGGAGGGGAAAAATGACGCAAGTAAAAGAATTTAAAGTCAGGCGATATCTGGTTCAGTCAGTCCTTATATGGTTGAAATTCAACAATCCGGCTTACTCGGGTATCATTATCAGTCAAGAACGAATGAACCAGTTGCCTTTAGATGGAGAAATATTCATACATACCAAATACCATGACCCAAATACCACCACGCATACCAATAATAAAGATCCTGCCTCAGATCAAGTTGATCCAGGTGTTGATGGCGACGACGACGGGGAAACAGTATCAGGTGTGCTTTAAGCTGAGCCCACCGTAGATATCCGTCAACAGATAGCAAACAGTCAAGGACGTATTCGGAGAAAAAAATGGGGATGTCACTGTCAATAATAAAGGGGTTGTAACCATCTCTTGGCGAATTGGAGCGATATGCAAGAGGTGGGAAAATTGACGACATCTGGCGATTAAAAAGCAACCATATGACACTAAAGGAAAGTATTCTTGTCTTTTGCCTCACATTCAGATCCCAGGGAATACAGTGGATTCTCCGGACGTAGACTTAGTATCTCAGCCGCGCTTTTGCAGATGTTCATGTTCATGTAATGGAGACTATGAAGTATCACACGGCCCACTAACATCGGCTTAAGCAAAATTAGATACGCTAGCTCTGGAGCTGTGATGACAGATCAGCTCCAGCGCTGCATCTCATCTGGTGTTAATGGATGAGCATCATGGGCGATCTGATGGAGTAAACGCCTTGCTTAACATGGGGTAACCTGGTAAATGCAAGAAACCTAGAAAAACTAACCTGTAATATTCGGCGTTCGTTTTGAAACTAAATTTCCCACCGAAACAATAAACCTAAACATTTGTCGAGTGACATGTAGAGAGAGAGAGAGAGAATTAAGATTTAGTGTCGCGTTCAGCAATATTTCAGCTATATAGCGACGATCAAACAAAATTCTAAGTACTCAAGTCACTAACTTAGTAATCCAACGCATTAAAACATACATTAAAACTTATGTAACAGCCCGATTTCTCTCAAATAACCCAAGATGCAATCCTCCCTCACCCGACTAAATAGATCTTCAAAGTAGTCGCTCGATAAAAAGCATCTCTTACAATCTTAAAATCTATGCATTCGATAAGAATATGTTTCACCGTGACATGTATAGAGGGCGGGCCTCGGGGACTAACTGCCCACCAACAGAATCCTACCATATACAGGTAATAAACTGGAGCGTTATCAGGCGCGGCGGGCGACTTGAATATTGGGGGAGGCAGGAGGGGAGGCGAACGGAGGTGGGACGAGGGGGGGACACGCGGTGGTGCTCCCCGAAAATTTTTGCCATTTAGACTTGATTTAACGCATTTTGCCGCTTCTGAGAACTTTGAAAGGAGTAGCATATCTCGCAATAAAACCGACTCATGAGAGCTAAAAAAAAAAAAAAAAAAAAAAATCCAATCAGCGTTCTTCAATGAAATTCCCCCCACGTTGCTTCGAAAATAATTCGTCGATACGATATATCAGCTATACCCACCGCACAAATGAAAACTTACAGTGTGAACACAACTTTGGGCAGTGTAATATTCAGCGAATAAGGGTATAGTGTTCCGGCATACTGGTATACACACAACAAGAGTCATCTTCACACAATTATTGATAAGGGGACCAGGTCCGGAGGACTGGGTCCCCTATTGAAATGGTTCGGATTATTAGGGGACCAGGTCCGGAGGACCTAGGTCCCCTATTGAAATCGTTCGGATTCTTCTTGTTATTATTATTCCATGATGATTTTGCACCACAGATATCTCAAGAACGATGCGGTGGATTAAGACCAAACTTACAGGATATGTTCTGGGGGATGAGATCTAATGCATATACTAAGTTGATTCTGATTGGTCAGATGCCTTGGCGGCCATGTTGGATTAGGCTTAAAACCTTCAACGATCTTCTCCTCTGAAACCTCTGAACCGATCGCTATGAAACTTGGTACACATGATCAATGGACAGAGTTCTCCCATATTATGACTTATAAAGTTCGTCCGTTAAAAAAGATGGCCGTCATCGACCAATCAAAATGGTCGGATTTTCAAGTAATGGATTTTGACCGGAAAAGTTATGAAATATATGTTATAGGACATGGCGATCACGAATATGCAAAAATTTTGCTCCTAGGACACGTGGTTTGGCCGCCATCTTGAATTCTGTGAAAAACTTTGCCAAGTTTGCAACGGATTATTCTCTTGAACCCTGATAGATACGGATTTCTAGGTCACTGCGATATATTGGGAAGGCCATGGTCTGTTGCACTGAAAGCAAATATTTTCGATTGGCTGAATGGTTTGGCGGCCATATTGGATTTAGCGCCAAACCTTCAACGATCTTCTCTTCTGAAACCGCTGCTCCGATCATTGTGAAACTTGGTACACATGATCAATGGACAGAGTTCTCCAATATTATGACTTATAAAGTTCATCCGTTAAAAAAGATGGCCACCATCGACCAATCAAAATGGTCGGATTTTCAAGTAACGGATTTTGCCAGCAAATTTTTGCTCATAGGTCACGTGGTTTGGCAGCCATATTGAATTCTGTGAAAAACTTTGTCAATTTTGGAACGGCTTATTCTCTTGAACCCTGATACGGATTTCTAGGTCACTGCGATATATTGGGAAGGCCATGGTCTGTTGCACTGAAAGCAAATATTTTCGATTGGCTGAACGGTTTGGCGGCCATATTGGATTTAGGTGAAACATTCAACGATCGTCTCCTCGGAAACTGCTAAGCCGATCGTTGTAAAACTTGGTACACATGATCACTGGATCGAGTTCTCTTGTTCTTAGATTGAAAAAGTTCATTGGTTGAAAAAGATGGCCGCCATCGACCAATCAAAATTGTTGTATGAACACCCGGATTTTGTGATAAACCTTATCCATATTGCAAGCGTTTGTTCTCTTGAACTTTGATAGCTACAGATTACAAGGAAGATGAGATATATTGTGAAGGCAATGGTCTGTTGCACTGAATGAAAAATACTGTCGATTAGCTGAACGGTTTGGCGGCCACATTCCGGCATAGGCCTGGATACTAGGCCCTGTGTAGACCTGGTCCCCGGCTCGATGCTGCTCCTTGCAGCTCAATTTTTATTTCCCTCAAAGGCGTAGATACTTTTATGCCGTCGATCGTTCAGTAATTCAAGAATTATATGTATGCAACACAAACTATTGATGGACATTGTGCTGTTCGTTGATTAGACAGAACCAACTTCGTGGAGAAATTGAGACATGATCGCATATTTCAGTGTTTCAAATGCAAACACGGTCAATACTTGGGGCTTCTGAAGATGTGATCGGGAACGGGGGCGGGTACTCCCCGGAAAATTTGGAATTTCAGACGGTTCTCTACACATGTCAGTGACCCATTTCAAAGGCACGTCAGTTACAATTATTGGGGGCCAAAGTGGTCCTTGGCCCCGCTCATTTCATATTAGCAGGGGGGGAGGGCGTGCCCCGCGCCGCCCTCACCCCCGGCTCCCTTTTCGCGCCTGGATATGTAAGAGGTGGGAAGAATTGACGACGTCTGGTGACTAAAAAGCAACCATATGACACTAAAGGAAAGTATTCGTCGACACCTCACATTCAGATCCCAGAATACGGTGGATTCTCGGACGTAGACTTAGTATCTCAGCCGCGCTTTTTTGCAGATGTTCATGTTCATGTGGAGACTATGAAGTATCCACACGGCCACTAGCATCGGCTTAGGCAAAATTAGATACGCTAGCTCTGGAGCTGTGATGACAGATCAGCTCCAACATCTCATCTGGTGTTAATGGATGAGCATCATGGGCGTCTGATGGAGTAAACGCCTTAACATGGGGTAACCTGGTAAATGCAAGAAACCTAGAAAAACTAACCTGTAATATTCGACGTCGTACGGCTTAAATTTCCCACCGAAACAATAAACCTAAACACATTTGTCGAGTGACATGTAGAGAGGGAGAGAGAGAGAGAGAATTAAGGTTTAGTGTCGCGTTCAGCAATATTTCAGCTATATAGCGACGATCAAACAAAATTCTAAGTACTCAAGTCACTAACTTAGTAATCCAACGCATTAAAACATACATTAAAACTTAGGTAACAGCCTGATTGCTCTCAAATAACCCAAGATGCAATCCTCCCTCACCCGACTAAATAGATCTTCCAAAGTAGTCGCTCGATAAAAAGCATCTCTTACAATCTTAAAATCTATGCATTCGATAAGAATATGTTTCACCGTGACATGTATAGAGGGCGGGCCTCGGGGACTAACTGCCCACCAACAGAATCCTACCATATACAGGTAATAAACTGGAGCGTTATCAGGCGCGGCGGAGCGACTTGAATATTGGGGAGGCAGGAGGGGGGGGGGGCAGACGGAGGTGGGACGAGGGGGGGGGACAGTGGTGCTCCCCGAAATTTTTTGCCATTTTAGACTTGATTTAACGCACTTTGGCGCTTCTGAGAACTTTGAAAGGGATAGCATATCTCGCAATAAAACCGACTCATAAGAGCTGAAAAAAAAATTCAATCGGCGTTCTTCAATGAAATTTCCCTCACGTTGCTTCGAAAATAATATTCGCCGATGATATCTGTCAACTATACCCACCCGCACAAATGAAAACTTACAGTGTGAACACAACTTTAGACCATTGTAAATATTCAACGAATAAGGGTATAGTGTTCCGGCATACTGGTATACACACAACAAGGAAGTCATCTTCACACAATTATTATTAGGGGACCAGGTCCGGAGGACCTAGGTCCCCTATTGAAATCGTTCGGATTATTAGGGGACCAGATCCGGAGGACCTAGGTCCCCTATTGAAATCGTTCTGATTCTTCTTATTATTATTATTCCACATGATTTTGTACCACAGATATCTCAAGAACGATGCGGTGGATTAAGACCAAACTTACAGGATATGTTCTGGGGGATGAGATCTAATGCATATATTAAGTTGATTCTGAGTGGTCAGATGCCTTGGCGGCCATGTTAGATTAGGCTTAAAACCTTCAACGATCTTCTCCTCTGAAACCGCTGAACCGATCGCTATGAAACTTGGTACACATGATCAATGGACAGAGTTCTCCCATATTATGACTTATAAAGTTCATCCGTTAAAAAAGATGGCCGTCATCGACCAATCAAAATGGTCGGATTTTCAAGTAACGGATTTTGACCGGAAAAGTTATGAAATATATGTTATAGGACATGACGATCACGAATATGCAAAAATTTTGCTCCTAGGTCGCGTGGTTTGGCCGCCATCTTGAATTCTGTGAAAAACTTTGCCAATTTTGCAACGGCTTATTCTCTTGAACCCTGATAGATACAGATTTCTAGGTCACTGCGATATATTGGGAAGGCCATGGTCTGTTGCACTGAAAGCAAACATTTTCGATTGGCTGAATGGTTTGGCGGCCATATTGGATTTAGCGCCAAACCTTCAACGATCTTCTCTTCTGAAACCGCTGCTCCGATCATTGTGAAACTTGGTACACATGATCAATGGACAGAGTTCTCCAATATTATGACTCATAAAGTTCATCCGTTAATAAAAATGGCCACCATCGAAATGGTCGGATTTTCAAGTAACGGATTTTGACCGGAAAAGTTATGAAATGTATGTTATAGGACAAGGCGATCACGAATATGCAAAAATTTTGGTCATAGGTCACGTGGTTTGGCCGCCATATTGAATTCTGTGAAAAACTTTGTCAATTTTGCAACGGCTTATTCTCTTGAACCCTGATAGATACGGATTTCTAAGTAACTGTTTTCGATTGGCTGAATGGTTTTGCGGCCATATTGGATTTAGCGCCAAACCTTCAACGATCTTCTCTTCTGAAACCGCTGCTCCGATCGTTGTGAAACTTGGTACACTTGATCAATGGATTGAGTTCTCTCATTCTTAGAGGTAAAAACTTCATCCGTTAAAAAAGATGGCCACAATCGACCAATCAAAATTGTTGGAATATGAACACACGAATTTTGTGATAAACCTTATCCATATTGCAAGCGTTTGTTCTCTTGAACCTTGATAGGTACATATTACTAGGCTGCTGAGATATATTGGGAAGGCTATGGTCTGTTGCACTGTATGCAAAATACTGTTGATTAGCTGAACGGTTTGTCGGTCACATTCCGGCATAGGCCTGGATACTAGGCCCTGTGTAGACCTGGTCCCCGGCTCGATGCTGCTCGCAGCTCCAATTTTTTTTATTTCCCTCAAGGCGTAGATACTTTTATGCCACCGATCGTTCAGTAATTCAAGAATTATATGTATACAACACAAACTGTTGATGGACATTGTGCTGTTCGTTGATTAGACAGAACCAACTTCGTGGAGAAGTTGAGACATGATCGCATATTTCAGTGTTTCAAATGTAAACACGGTCAATACTTGGGGCTTCTGAAGATGTGATCGGGAACGGGGGCGGGGTACTCCCCGGAAAATTTTGGAATTTCAGACGGTTCTCTACACATATCTGACCCATTTCAAGGCACGTCAGTTACAATTATTGGGGGCCAAAGTGGTCCTTGGCCCCCGCTCATTTCATATTGGGGAGGAGGGGGGCGTGCCCCCGCTCCCCCCCTCACCCCCCGGCTCCGCCGCGCCTGGATATGTAAGAGGTGGGAAGAATTGACGACGTCTGGTGACTAAAAAGCAACCATATGACACTAAAGGAAAGTATTCGTCGACACCTCACATTCAGATCCCAGAATACGGTGGATTCTCGGACGTAGACTTAGTATCTCAGCCGCGCTTTTTTGCAGATGTTCATGTTCATGTGGAGACTATGAAGTATCCACACGGCCACTAGCATCGGCTTAGGCAAAATTAGATACGCTAGCTCTGGAGCTGTGATGACAGATCAGCTCCAACATCTCATCTGGTGTTAATGGATGAGCATCATGGGCGTCTGATGGAGTAAACGCCTTAACATGGGGTAACCTGGTAAATGCAAGAAACCTAGAAAAACTAACCTGTAATATTCGACGTCGTACGGCTTAAATTTCCCACCGAAACAATAAACCTAAACACATGTGTCGAGTGACATGTAGAGAGGGAGAGAGAGAGAGAGAATTAAGGTTTAGTGTCGCGTTCAGCAATATTTCAGCTATATAGCGACGATCAAACAAAATTCTAAGTACTCAAGTCACTAACTTAGTAATCCAACGCATTAAAACATACATTAAAACTTATGTAACAGCCGATTTCTCTCAAATAACCCACGATGCAATCCTCCCTCACTCGACTAAATGATCTTCCAAAGTAGTTGCTCGATAAAAAGCATCTATTACAATCTTAAAATCTATGCATTCGATAAGAATATGTTTCACCGTGACATGTATAGAGAGGCGGGCCTCGGGGACTAACTGCCCACCAACAGAATCCTACCATATACAGGTAATAAACTGGAGCGTTATCAGGCGCGGCGGAGCGACGAATATTGGGGAGGCAGGAGGGGGACAGACGGGGGAGGGAAGGGGGGACAGTGGTGCTCCCCGAAAATTTTTGCCATTTTAGACTTGATTTAACGCACTTTGGCGCTTCTGAGAACTTTGAAAGGGATAGCATATCTCGCAATAAAACCGACTCATAAGAGCTAAAAAAAAAAAATCCAATCGGCGTTCTTCAATGAAATTTCCCCCACGTTGCTTCGAAAATAATTCGCCGATGATATTTGTCAACTAAACCCACCCGCAAAATGAAAACTTACAGTGTGAACACAACTTTAGACCATTGTATATATTCAACGAATAAGGGTATAGTGTTCCGGCATACTGGTATACACACAACAAGGAAGTCATCTTCACACAATTATTATTAGGGGACCAGGTCCGGAGGACCTAGGTCCCTATTGAAATCGTTCGGATTATTAGGGGACCAGGTCCGGAGGACCTAGGTCCCCTATTGAAATCGTTCTGATTCTTCTTATTATTATTATTTCACATGATTTTGTGTCACAGATATCTCAAGAACGATGCGGTGGATTAAGACCAAACTTACAGGATATGTTCTGGGGGATGAGATCTAATGCATATACTAAGTTGATTCTGATTGGTCAGATGCCTTGGCGGCCATGTTGGATTAGGCTTAAAACCTTCAACGATCTTCTCCTCTGAAACCGCTGAACCGATCGCTATGAAACTTGGTACACATGATCAATGGACAGAGTTCTCCCATATTATGACTTATAAAGTTCATCCGTTAAAAAAGATGGCCGTCATCGACCAATCAAAATGGTCGGATTTTCAAGTAACGGATTTTGACCGGAAAAGTTATGAAATATATGTTATAGGACATGGCGATCACGAATATGCAAAAATTTTGCTCCTAGGTCGCGTGGTTTGGCCGCCATCTTGAATTCTGTGAAAAACTTTGCCAATTTTGCAACGGCTTATTCTCTTGAACCCTGATAGATACAGATTTCTAGGTCACTGCGATATATTGGGAAGGCCATGGTCTGTTGCACTGAAAGCAAACATTTTCGATTGGCTGAATGGTTTGGCGGCCATATTGGATTTAGCGCCAAACCTTCAACGATCTTCTCTTCTGAAACCGCTGCTCCGATCATTGTGAAACTTGGTACACATGATCAATGGACAGAGTTCTCCAATATTATGACTCATAAAGTTCATCCGTTAATAAAGATGGCCACCATCGAAATGGTCGGATTTTCAAGTAACGGATTTTGACCGGAAAAGTTATGAAATGTATGTTATAGGACAAGGCGATCACGAATATGCAAAAATTTTGGTCATAGGTCACGTGGTTTGGCCGCCATATTGAATTCTGTGAAAAACTTTGTCAATTTTGCAACGGCTTATTCTCTTGAACCCTGATAGATACGGATTTCTAAGTAACTGTTTTCGATTGGCTGAATGGTTTTGCGGCCATATTGGATTTAGCGCCAAACCTTCAACGATCTTCTCTTCTGAAACCGCTGCTCCGATCGTTGTGAAACTTGGTACACTTGATCAATGGATTGAGTTCTCTCATTCTTAGAGGTAAAAACTTCATCCGTTAAAAAAGATGGCCACAATCGACCAATCAAAATTGTTGGAATATGAACACACGAATTTTGTGATAAACCTTATCCATATTGCAAGCGTTTGTTCTCTTGAACCTTGATAGGTACATATTACTAGGCTGCTGAGATATATTGGGAAGGCTATGGTCTGTTGCACTGTATGTAAAATACTGTTGATTAGCTGAACGGTTTGTCGGTCACATTCCGGCATAGGCCTGGATACTAGGCCCTGTGTAGACCTGGTCCCCGGCTCGATGCTGCTCGCAGCTCCAATTTTTTTTATTTCCCTCAAGGCGTAGATACTTTTATGCCACCGATCGTTCAGTAATTCAAGAATTATATGTATACAACACAAACTGTTGATGGACATTGTGCTGTTCGTTGATTAGACAGAACCAACTTCGTGGAGAAGTTGAGACATGATCGCATATTTCAGTGTTTCAAATGTAAACACGGTCAATACTTGGGGCTTCTGAAGATGTGATCGGGAACGGGGGCGGCGTACTCCCCGGAAAATTTTGGAATTTCAGACGGTTCTCTACACATATCTGACCCATTTCAAGGCACGTCAGTTACAATTATTGGGGGCCAAAGTGGTCCTTGGCCCCCGCTCATTTCATATTGGGGAGGAGGGGGGCGTGCCCCCGCTCCCCCCCTCACCCCCCGGCTCCGCCGCGCCTGGATATGTAAGAGGTGGGAAGAATTGACGACGTCTGGTGACTAAAAAGCAACCATATGACACTAAAGGAAAGTATTCGTCGACACCTCACATTCAGATCCCAGAATACGGTGGATTCTCGGACGTAGACTTAGTATCTCAGCCGCGCTTTTTTGCAGATGTTCATGTTCATGTGGAGACTATGAAGTATCCACACGGCCACTAGCATCGGCTTAAGCAAAATTAGATACGCTAGCTCTGGAGCTGTGATGACAGATCAGCTCCAACATCTCATCTGGTGTTAATGGATGAGCATCATGGGCGTCTGATGGAGTAAACGCCTTAACATGGGGTAACCTGGTAAATGCAAGAAACCTAGAAAAACTAACCTGTAATATTCGACGTCGTACGGCTTAAATTTCCCACCGAAACAATAAACCTAAACACATGTGTCGAGTGACATGTAGAGAGGGAGAGAGAGAGAGAGAATTAAGGTTTAGTGTCGCGTTCAGCAATATTTCAGCTATATAGCGACGATCAAACAAAATTCTAAGTACTCAAGTCACTAACTTAGTAATCCAACGCATTAAAACATACATTAAAACTTAGGTAACAGCCTGATTGCTCTCAAATAACCCAAGATGCAATCCTCCCTCACCCGACTAAATAGATCTTCCAAAGTAGTCGCTCGATAAAAAGCATCTCTTACAATCTTAAAATCTATGCATTCGATAAGAATATGTTTCACCGTGACATGTATAGAGGGCGGGCCTCGGGGACTAACTGCCCACCAACAGAATCCTACCATATACAGGTAATAAACTGGAGCGTTATCAGGCGCGGCGGAGCGACTTGAATATTGGGGAGGCAGGAGGGGGGGGGGGCAGACGGAGGTGGGACGAGGGGGGGGGACAGTGGTGCTCCCCGAAATTTTTTGCCATTTTAGACTTGATTTAACGCACTTTGGCGCTTCTGAGAACTTTGAAAGGGATAGCATATCTCGCAATAAAACCGACTCATAAGAGCTGAAAAAAAAATTCAATCGGCGTTCTTCAATGAAATTTCCCTCACGTTGCTTCGAAAATAATATTCGCCGATGATATCTGTCAACTATACCCACCCGCACAAATGAAAACTTACAGTGTGAACACAACTTTAGACCATTGTAAATATTCAACGAATAAGGGTATAGTGTTCCGGCATACTGGTATACACACAACAAGGAAGTCATCTTCACACAATTATTATTAGGGGACCAGGTCCGGAGGACCTAGGTCCCCTATTGAAATCGTTCGGATTATTAGGGGACCAGATCCGGAGGACCTAGGTCCCCTATTGAAATCGTTCTGATTCTTCTTATTATTATTATTCCACATGATTTTGTACCACAGATATCTCAAGAACGATGCGGTGGATTAAGACCAAACTTACAGGATATGTTCTGGGGGATGAGATCTAATGCATATATTAAGTTGATTCTGAGTGGTCAGATGCCTTGGCGGCCATGTTAGATTAGGCTTAAAACCTTCAACGATCTTCTCCTCTGAAACCGCTGAACCGATCGCTATGAAACTTGGTACACATGATCAATGGACAGAGTTCTCCCATATTATGACTTATAAAGTTCATCCGTTAAAAAAGATGGCCGTCATCGACCAATCAAAATGGTCGGATTTTCAAGTAACGGATTTTGACCGGAAAAGTTATGAAATATATGTTATAGGACATGGCGATCACGAATATGCAAAAATTTTGCTCCTAGGTCGCGTGGTTTGGCCGCCATCTTGAATTCTGTGAAAAACTTTGCCAATTTTGCAACGGCTTATTCTCTTGAACCCTGATAGATACAGATTTCTAGGTCACTGCGATATATTGGGAAGGCCATGGTCTGTTGCACTGAAAGCAAACATTTTCGATTGGCTGAATGGTTTGGCGGCCATATTGGATTTAGCGCCAAACCTTCAACGATCTTCTCTTCTGAAACCGCTGCTCCGATCATTGTGAAACTTGGTACACATGATCAATGGACAGAGTTCTCCAATATTATGACTCATAAAGTTCATCCGTTAATAAAGATGGCCACCATCGAAATGGTCGGATTTTCAAGTAACGGATTTTGACCGGAAAAGTTATGAAATGTATGTTATAGGACAAGGCGATCACGAATATGCAAAAATTTTGGTCATAGGTCACGTGGTTTGGCCGCCATATTGAATTCTGTGAAAAACTTTGTCAATTTTGCAACGGCTTATTCTCTTGAACCCTGATAGATACGGATTTCTAAGTAACTGTTTTCGATTGGCTGAATGGTTTTGCGGCCATATTGGATTTAGCGCCAAACCTTCAACGATCTTCTCTTCTGAAACCGCTGCTCCGATCGTTGTGAAACTTGGTACACTTGATCAATGGATGGAGTTCTCTCATTCTTAGAGGTAAAAACTTCATCCGTTAAAAAAGATGGCCACAATCGACCAATCAAAATTGTTGGAATATGAACACACGAATTTTGTGATAAACCTTATCCATATTGCAAGCGTTTGTTCTCTTGAACCTTGATAGGTACATATTACTAGGCTGCTGAGATATATTGGGAAGGCTATGGTCTGTTGCACTGTATGCAAAATACTGTTGATTAGCTGAACGGTTTGTCGGTCACATTCCGGCATAGGCCTGGATACTAGGCCCTGTGTAGACCTGGTCCCCGGCTCGATGCTGCTCGCAGCTCCAATTTTTTTTATTTCCCTCAAGGCGTAGATACTTTTATGCCACCGATCGTTCAGTAATTCAAGAATTATATGTATACAACACAAACTGTTGATGGACATTGTGCTGTTCGTTGATTAGACAGAACCAACTTCGTGGAGAAGTTGAGACATGATCGCATATTTCAGTGTTTCAAATGTAAACACGGTCAATACTTGGGGCTTCTGAAGATGTGATCGGGAACGGGGGCGGCGTACTCCCCGGAAAATTTTGGAATTTCAGACGGTTCTCTACACATATCTGACCCATTTCAAGGCACGTCAGTTACAATTATTGGGGGCCAAAGTGGTCCTTGGCCCCCGCTCATTTCATATTGGGGAGGAGGGGGGCGTGCCCCCGCTCCCCCCCTCACCCCCCGGCTCCGCCGCGCCTGGATATGTAAGAGGTGGGAAGAATTGACGACGTCTGGTGACTAAAAAGCAACCATATGACACTAAAGGAAAGTATTCGTCGACACCTCACATTCAGATCCCAGAATACGGTGGATTCTCGGACGTAGACTTAGTATCTCAGCCGCGCTTTTTTGCAGATGTTCATGTTCATGTGGAGACTATGAAGTATCCACACGGCCACTAGCATCGGCTTAGGCAAAATTAGATACGCTAGCTCTGGAGCTGTGATGACAGATCAGCTCCAACATCTCATCTGGTGTTAATGGATGAGCATCATGGGCGTCTGATGGAGTAAACGCCTTAACATGGGGTAACCTGGTAAATGCAAGAAACCTAGAAAAACTAACCTGTAATATTCGACGTCGTACGGCTTAAATTTCCCACCGAAACAATAAACCTAAACACATGTGTCGAGTGACATGTAGAGAGGGAGAGAGAGAGAGAGAATTAAGGTTTAGTGTCGCGTTCAGCAATATTTCAGCTATATAGCGACGATCAAACAAAATTCTAAGTACTCAAGTCACTAACTTAGTAATCCAACGCATTAAAACATACATTAAAACTTAGGTAACAGCCTGATTGCTCTCAAATAACCCAAGATGCAATCCTCCCTCACCCGACTAAATAGATCTTCCAAAGTAGTCGCTCGATAAAAAGCATCTCTTACAATCTTAAAATCTATGCATTCGATAAGAATATGTTTCACCGTGACATGTATAGAGGGCGGGCCTCGGGGACTAACTGCCCACCAACAGAATCCTACCATATACAGGTAATAAACTGGAGCGTTATCAGGCGCGGCGGAGCGACTTGAATATTGGGGAGGCAGGAGGGGGGGGGCAGACGGGGGTGGGACGAGGGGGGGGACAGTGGTGCTCCCCGAAAATTTTTGCCATTTTAGGCTTGATTTAACGCACTTTGGCGCTTCTGAGAACTTTGAAAGGGATAGCATATCTCGCAATAAAACCGACTCATAAGAGCTGAAAAAAAAATTCAATCGGCGTTCTTCAATGAAATTTCCCTCACGTTGCTTCGAAAATAATATTCGCCGATGATATCTGTCAACTATACCCACCCGCACAAATGAAAACTTACAGTGTGAACACAACTTTAGACCATTGTAAATATTCAACGAATAAGGGTATAGTGTTCCGGCATACTGGTATACACACAACAAGGAAGTCATCTTCACACAATTATTATTAGGGGACCAGGTCCGGAGGACTAGGTCCCCTATTGAAAGCTCGTTCGGATTATTAGGGGACCAGGTCCGGAGGACCTAGGTCCCCTATTGAAATCGTTCGGATTCTTCTTATTATTATTATTCCACATGATTTTGCACCACAGATATCTCAAGAACGATGCGGTGGATTAAGACCAAACTTACAGGATATGTTCTGGGGGATGAGATCTAATGCATATAGTAAGTTGATTCTGATTGGTCAGATGCCTTGGCGGCCATGTTGGATTAGGCTTAAAACCTTCAACGATCTTCTCCTCTGAAACCGCTGAACCGATCGCTATGAAACTTGGTACACATGATCAATGGACAGAGTTCTCCCATATTATGACTTATAAAGTTCATCCGTTAAAAAAGATGGCCGTCATCGACCAATCAAAATGGTCGGATTTTCAAGTAACGGATTTTGACCGAAAAAGTTATGAAATATATGTTATAGGACATGGCGATCACGAATATGCAAAAATTTTGCTCCTAGGTCACGTGGTTTGGCCGCCATCTTGAATTCTGTGAAAAACTTTGCCAATTTTGCAACGGCTTATTCTCTTGAACCCTGATAGATACAGATTTCTAGGTCACTGCGATATATTGGGAAGGCCATGGTCTGTTGCACTGAAAGCAAACATTTTCGATTGGCTGAATGGTTTGGCGGCCATATTGGATTTAGCGCCAAACCTTCAACGATCTTCTCTTCTGAAACCGCTGCTCCGATCATTGTGAAACTTGGTACACATGATCAATGGACAGAGTTCTCCAATATTATGACTCATAAAGTTCATCCGTTAATAAAGATGGCCACCATCGAAATGGTCGGATTTTCAAGTAACGGATTTTGACCGGAAAAGTTATGAAATGTATGTTATAGGACAAGGCGATCACGAATATGCAAAAATTTTGGTCATAGGTCTCGTGGTTTGGCCGCCATATTGAATTCTGTGAAAAACTTTGTCAATTTTGCAACGGCTTATTCTCTTGAACCCTGATAGATACGGATTTCTAAGTAACTGTTTTCGATTGGCTGAATGGTTTTGCGGCCATATTGGATTTAGCGCCAAACCTTCAACGATCTTCTCTTCTGAAACCGCTGCTCCGATCGTTGTGAAACTTGGTACACTTGATCAATGGATTGAGTTCTCTCATTCTTAGAGGTAAAAACTTCATCCGTTAAAAAAGATGGCCACAATCGACCAATCAAAATTGTTGGAATATGAACACACGAATTTTGTGATAAACCTTATCCATATTGCAAGCGTTTGTTCTCTTGAACCTTGATAGGTACATATTACTAGGCTGCTGAGATATATTGGGAAGGCTATGGTCTGTTGCACTGTATGCAAAATACTGTTGATTAGCTGAACGGTTTGTCGGTCACATTCCGGCATAGGCCTGGATACTAGGCCCTGTGTAGACCTGGTCCCCGGCTCGATGCTGCTCGCAGCTCCAATTTTTTTTATTTCCCTCAAGGCGTAGATACTTTTATGCCACCGATCGTTCAGTAATTCAAGAATTATATGTATACAACACAAACTGTTGATGGACATTGTGCTGTTCGTTGATTAGACAGAACCAACTTCGTGGAGAAGTTGAGACATGATCGCATATTTCAGTGTTTCAAATGTAAACACGGTCAATACTTGGGGCTTCTGAAGATGTGATCGGGAACGGGGGCGGGGTACTCCCCGGAAAATTTTGGAATTTCAGACGGTTCTCTACACATATCTGACCCATTTCAAGGCACGTCAGTTACAATTATTGGGGGCCAAAGTGGTCCTTGGCCCCCGCTCATTTCATATTGGGGGGGAGGGGGGGCGTGTCCCCGCTCCCCCCCTCACCCCCCGGCTCCGCCGCGCCTGGATATGTAAGAGGTGGGAAGAATTGACGACGTCTGGTGACTAAAAGTTCATTGTGCACAACATGAGACGAGCTACAGTGTCAAGCAGCAGTTGGGAGACCAGCAGTTCAGATCTCAAGCTGAGAACTGAACATGGTGACGGCTCCATTTCGAAGAAGATACTTTGGTGCTTCTCTGCGCAGGACTGCTCAGTACTGGGCTCAGAAGGGCAAGGAGCTAAGATCACTGATTCAATTCCAGATCAACACAGGCAGAGGTCTACCATCATTCTTCATAACCGGCAGTTGTGCCGAGTTGTACTTCAAGCCGTTAAAGCGACTTCTGCAAATATACACCCAGGAAACAACTGGGAAACATGTCGATTTTGACATCCGAAATAACCTGTATGCTGCACCCCCAGAGAAATACTCATCATGTTGGTCACTACTTCGATCTTCTTACTCAGGCATATATCAGTGAAGTCATGGGCCCAACTTTTGTGGTAGATACGTAATGGTATAGGCAAGAATTTGCAAAATCTGGAGGCATGATACACTAGCATGGCGAGAACATTCTCGACTTCCGGTTTCTTATACGCATGTTCGAAGAGACCGGAAGGCGAGAAGTCGAGAATTTCTCGCCTTCTCTCCTAATCTGAAAAGGGCGAGAAGGCGAGGACATTCGGAGAAGACGAGAACATTGTCGACTTCTCGCCTTCCGGTCTCTTATATGCATGATCGAAGAGACCGGAAGGCGAGAAGTCGACAATGTTCTCGCCTTCTGGCCTAATCTGAAAAGGGCGAGAAGGCGAGAACATTCTGGACTTCTCGCCTTCTTGTCTCTTATACGCATGATCGAAGAGACCGGAAGGCGAGAAAAGGACGAGAAGGCGAGAACATTCTCAACTTCTCGCCTCCCGGTCTCTTATACGCATGAATGAAGAGACCGGAAGACGAGAAGTCGAGAATGTTCGCTTAATCTGAAAAGGGCAAGAAGGCGTGAAGTCGCGAACGCGAGAATCCGTCCATTCTCGTCTTCTCGACTTCTCGCTTTTTTTTAAAGTCCCGAACGCGAGAATCCGTCAGTCCTCGCTTGCTCGACTGCTCGACTTCTCGCCTTTTTGCCACAAAGCAAAGACGAGAAGTCGAGAAGGATCTCGACTTCTCGCCTTGCAATCTCGACTTCTCGCCTCCCGTTCTCGACTTCTCGCCTGTCGCCTCGCGTTCTCGACTTCTCGCTTCGAGTTCTCGTGTCAGCAAAATACAGGACGAGTATGCGAGAAGGCGAGTGGCCGCTACCGTCTCCCATACTGTTCCGACTACTGTATGAGACTATCTAGGCAGCCAGGTTAAAAAACGGAAAAAACATGCAAAATGGATTTTGGTAGAATTAGAAACCCTGACTGAGGACAACACTAGCTCTTGTTTAAAATGGAAACAGATCATCCTACATTAGTACAGCATTCACAATATAATGCACAGGGCTGGCGAGCAAATGGAGACATCTCAATCATTGTCTCCAAGCGCAATCCAGAAAATCCATCTGCCAATGAGATTATTCCTACTGTAAAGTATGTCTGTGGGTATGCTTGTAAAGGCAATGAACCTACTGGAGCAACTGCAGACCTTTTCAATGACATGGTCCATTGGATAGATGAATCAACTGGAGCTACGGCAAAATCACTCTCTGCAAAGTTACTGGTGGAAACTGTAACGCGTGATGTTTCTGCTGTCGAAGCTTCTTTTGATTTGGCTTCCTTGCCGCTACACAGAAGCAGTCACCAGTTTCAGCCAGTGAGTATGTCTGGATCCAGAGGGCTGGAACGTCAAGGTTCAACCGTCACTAAGAGCACTCCACTTGACGAATATTTATCTCGTCCTGAAGACAACAATAGTTCTTGGTACGAATTTATCTGCAAGCTTGGGAAAGTGCCAGTCATTTCTGGAAGTCAAACACGTGCTACTTGGTAACTGAATAAAGAGTATCGCAGGACAATGCTTCTTCTTCATTGGCTGAACTGGTGGTAACTTGCAGAAATTGGAGTCCCTTACAATACCTGGGTAGAGAAAATGGAACATTTTCTGCAGTCTAAGGTCTGTCCTAACTTCGTCAAAGCGGACGTTGAGAGAGCCAAGAGGTGTACTGAGAATGAATGCGATGATGAGCCAGACACAGAAGATTATGACAATGATGAAGATACAGAACAGCCTGAATGGATGGATCTTGTTCAGCCGAATGTAATCTTTGAGGACTGTGCAGCAGATTTCCAGTAGGAGGACGGAGGACCAGATTACGACTGGGGCTCTGCCAAATGGTAAGAGAATCTAAGTGCAGAACATCTGAGAACAAACAACACAGAAGGCCTACAGCTATCAAATGTGGATGTAATGGCACTGAACATGGATCAAAGATTTGCCAATCTAGTCATGAATACCCTTCTGCAGTACAAACAAAATCCTCTAAATTTTCAACCGCTGTATTTTATTGTGGATGGTATAGCAGGTTCTGGGAAGTTTTTCCTAATCAACAGTCTCGTGAAAGCCATTCCTATTTGTTTAACAGAAATAAAGTGGCACAAGTTCTCTGTCCGGCAGGAAATAGCGCAAACATAATTTCAGGGGTTACTTTGCACAGCTTCCTCAAGATTCACACAGGGCCAAAACCAACAAAAGAAATGTCAGCACCTGATGGGTTATTGGGTGAATCACTTCACAGAAACTGTGATAGTGTCGTTGCCCTGTTAGTAGATGAGCGATCCCTGATTGGCTGCACAACACTTGGATGGATGAAGTTCAACAGCAGATGTGGCATGAGCAATGGATTCAACTTTTCTAAATTAAGGGGTGGTATTCCTGTAGTTGTCTGCCTTGGTGATGATGTTCAGCTTCCGCCAGTCTGCGATTCACCAGTTTACAACTGCAAAAGCAAGGTCCCTGCTGCCTTGCATGGAGCCATCATCTGGAAAACTTCTCATCATGCTGTACTCTTACATTCAATGATTCGACAAGGAAATGATCAAAAGCAGCTAAAGGGCACGTTACTCTCATGACGGGACTATAAAACCACACCAGAGTAGGCCAGCTGGCTACAGAACTTCCAGTGGGACCAACTTTGAGTTTCTCATGGAACAGATTTGATGTTCCGCGTGAAGAATAAAGGTTTGTTCGTCTTTCCAACTCACACAGAGGAGTGGAACCACAATAAGGTTCAGATTCTAGAGGCAAACAAATATACACTAATAGCAAAAGTTAGTGCAGTGAACAAAGGTTTTCATGCTAATAGTTCATCCACTGATAAGGCTGGGGGTCTCCTACGAACATTATATTTATGTAAAGGAGCCAAATTTATGCTCACATCAAATCTCCTCGTTGACTTCGATCTTTTCAAGGGATCAATGGGGACAGTGGTCGATATAATTTATGAAGACGGTCGGAGTCCCGTGAAATCACTCCCAGGTGTAGTTAAGGTGGATTTCCCTAAATACGCAGGTCCTCCGTTTCTGGAAATTCAACCACAGGTAGTACCAATTGTGCCAGTAGAAAGGAGTGAGTGAGTGAGTGAGTAGGATTTAACGTCGTTTTCAACATTGTTTCAGTCATATCACGACGGTGCCTACATGTGCCAGAACACGAGAGTGTCCACAGTTCCTATTATTCTGGACACTGATCAGCTCAGTCAATACAGCACCCGGTCACCTATCCAAGTATTGACCGAGCTCAACGCTGCTTAACTTCGGTGATCTGACGAGAACCGGTGTGCCCAACGTGAGGCGCCGTACTCAGTAGAAAGGAAGGTGGGCTATAGGTGTTACAGCTGTAGCAGGAAACAGGTACCCCTGCGGCTTGGTTGGGGGACAACACTTCATCGTTGTCAAGGGATGACCATCGGGCATGGGGAACCTCATCGCTATATTGTGATAAGTTCA